>JAFEMH010005030.1:0-181230 GCA_022495995.1 Adenophora triphylla var. japonica | reverse complement strand
AAAATGTGTGTTGTGAAAATTCTTGGACCTCTTGAACCTTGGAAGTCACCAAGTATTTATAGGGGTTAGGGAAGTGTTGAAGATGAAATCAAACACTTCAAGATGATCTCAGACTCCAAATTCTATTGGTTGGCAGAAGAGATAATGTTTTATCCCGAAAAGAGGTTGAAATCGACGAGGGAACTATCGTCTGCAATCTGCAGAGGGGGGATATCTCGCGCGAGACACGCCATCTCGCGGCGAGATATTGCTCCTGTGGACATTTTGTCCTTTCCTCGTTATCTCGTATGCAGTTTAGTCCCAAACTAATGGTGGTTAGTCAAAACTTAACGAAACATGACGAAATGGTGGATTTCTACTTCTTGACTTAAAGCGAGACTTAGAGTGGTATAAGTATGTTCCGATGTGTTCAGAATGGGGTGTCTATAGCAGGGAACCATGATAGGGGGTTGAACAAACAGACTTTGAGGGGACGGAGCATAATCCAGTGGGTACTGTGGAAATTGAGGGATTTTAGGCCATGAAGCAGCTGGAGCAAATGTAGGTTGTCCAAAGTAATGGGCCAAAAAAGTCATGGGGCAAAACCCAATGAATTCTGAGCATATTTATAGAAAGAAGTGAACCTGAGAGGATTTTGATGGTTATTTGGATCTGTTTGGGAGGTTCCAGCATTGTGTTGGTTGTATTAAGTGAAAGGGGTAGAACCGGCTTCAAACCTTTCTGTTCGGACCGCTTGTGAGGTGCCGGGGGCTGCTTGACCTGTATTATTCTGAGGAGGAATACTCGATCGCCGCCGAGGGGCGCCGAATCGACCCGTCCCCCCGATCGCCGCTCTAGACCAAACTGTGGCGACGGCATTCCAGACTATTGTTGCGGCATTCTGAACTGTTGCTGTGGCATTCTGAACTGTTGATGGGAGACCCAAAATGATCGTTACCAGACTTCGGAGGCATCCCGACTTGCTGTGGCATTCCAAGGTGCCCCCAGCCATGAGAACGCATTCCGTACTGACTTTGTCCCTACTGGGGAGCAACAAACATGCTTGCCTCGCCGGACTGCATGGGCACACTGGACTGTGGCTGAGGGGCTGGCTGACCCAAAGGTTGAGAAGCATGGGCCCCGGTAGTTGTCCTAAAAGAGGCTGGTGGTGGCATCCTGGCATAGTCAAGGTGACTGAGAGTAGGATTAGGGTCCTCTTCATCCTCCACGGTGAAAGTGCCATCAGGATTGAGAATGGCTGCTAAACCGTGACTTCTGATAGCCTCCAGGAGGCTGTTCATCTAAGCTTCCTGTCGCATTCTCATTTGTTCTGCCAACTGATTCCATTGTTGTTCTGTCTGAGGAGTTTCGGGAGGCGGAGTGGTAGTATCCCCATTATCCCCAGCTGATGCGGACATTCTGAAAGCCGGAGTTGAAGCAAATGACGAAGCCGACGATGCGCTCGATTCTTCCCAACTGACTGCATTTCGTGACCCGGTATCCGAACCCAAGCCTTGCGAGGTGCTGCGGGAGGAAGATACAAGGGAGGTTCAGGTTTTGGAAGTTGAAAATGGGTAGGTATTTGGGTTCAGGGCTCATGTAACATGCAATTATTTGTTCGAATTTTCTTAAAACGCCTTTTCTCGAATCCTAGGTGGTTGGAAAAGATTGCTCTTTTTTTTCAAACTACTCTAAGTCCTGGATCAGTGGGACCCATCACTACGCCTATAGATCCCTCACCTGTAACCACGAACAAGGGTTCCATAGGGCAAGCAGGTCCCACCGACCGAAAAAGGAAAACGAGCCTAAGGTCTAGCGGGTAATAACGTCTTAACGCACACTCGATGCAAATTACGGACAGAGCCAACGTCGAGAGTCAAGATCGAGTTAAGGTGCCTGACGAATAGCCGGCATGACCTTGACTGATAAGTGTCCACGAAGGATCTTGACTCATCGTTGATTAAGCGGTAATTAAACATGGACTGGGTGTTAATCCCTGATGACTCGGTGTCACACCGGGAGCCGGTGCATAAGCCGTACGGGTCAAAGTCAAAGTCAAAGTACCAGTCAAGATCGAGTCAAAGTACATGATGGAAAACCGTCATGACCTCGACTGATTTAGGTCCACGAAGGATCTTGACTCAGCACGTTGACTGGGCTTTGACCGACATAAGGTATGCACTGACACGGTATGACACGGACCAAACCTAAAAACCAACCAAATCTCGGACAAAAATGTGTGTCACGAACAAGTACAGGGTAGACACGAGGGTAAACCAATGGATGTTTGGGTTATCCCGTGCTCGTACCGAGAGGCGTATAAGGCCTCCCGGACTGCTATTGAGATTTCCCGGGTTAAGGACGTAGTGTGCAGTGTACGGTCAAAGTGCGCGTAGTCTGCGGCAGTCTAGATTCCTTTGAGTAAAAAGAGGGATTTTCAAATGTGTCTTAAAGGCATGATGCATGCAAAAGATTTTGAAAATAATTTATTTTGAAAGCATTTTCGAAAATATTTTGAAAACATGTAAGCACATAAGCACGTAAGAGATGAACAGTCAAACTTATCGTAAGGGAGGACTGCCTCCCTTTTCGAACATCACAAGTCCATGGTCCAACAGTCAAACTTTGAATTTTCCCAGCACGATCAAACCAATAGCAATATATCATAGCAAGGCCAATATGTACAAGGAAACACACAAAAAAAACACAAATTTCAAGAATTGGGACGGAAGCTTGACTCACGAAAGCTAAAAAAAAGACAAGTTTTTTTTTTGAAAAACAAGTTTTAAAACCTTGTCCCCAGCGGAGTCGCCACTATGATATACCCCTGATCCGATTTGGCGCCCGACAACTTGGAGTTTGAAATGAATTTTGGGACTGGGTCAATCTTAGCGGACTTAAAAATAAACGGAGTCGCCACGCCATTTTAGTTTAGGGCCAAAACAATTTAAAATGCCCGAAAGTAGAGAATTGAAATGTGTTGGTCCCAAAGGTGGCAACAAGGGTGAAAATACAGCTAGAGGGGGGGGTGAATAGCTGTTTAAAATTTTTCGCCCTCAATTTAAAACTAAACCTCTACGCTTACAAAACCTCTTGCAAAGGTATTAGAAACGCAAGTAGAGTTGTAAAATGCACAGCGGAATATACTTGATAAAATGCGGTTTTGAGAAGGCGGTTTTGCAAGGCGGTTTTAGTGCAATTTTCTGAGCAGTTGTAAAACTGAAAGTGCAGTTTGACTATGTTAACTCCAAACACAATTTCACAATAAAGGATAACTATATAAGATCAAACAGAGAGAAAAGTAGATAATTAGTAAGCGCAAGAAATAAAATGCAGAAAGTAAGAACACAATATTTGGAGTGGTTCAATCGATAAACGATCTACGTCCACTACCAAGATGGTTAGTCTTGGATTTCTAAGAGAGATTTTATATTGAGTATTTGAGAGATTACAAAGTACAATAAAATCTTTTCAATGAAGAACAAATCCTAGACTATAACCAAACAGATCTAAAATGAATAAACTATGTGTTTAAACAAGAGAGGTGTGTGTGTGAGAACAAGATCAAGGCTCTTTAAATCATGGAAATGTAGAGCACAATGATTCTTGAATGTGTTAAGGCTTGATTTCTGGCGGGAATAGTTCTTGAAGTATGAAGATGAAGATTCAAAGGACTAAGAATTTCTCGCGTAGCTTCAACTTCCGATGATCACAAAGAATTTCTCAATATTTTCAAGCAATCTTCAAATGGTGAAGATTGGGGGTATTTATACCCAAGCATCTCAAATATAGCCGTTGGACACAAACTGCTCAAGGACAAAGATTTGATGCTTTCCCATTGGTCCACCGATATCCACTATTGTCCTTTAGAGCCGTTGGTGCAAGAAAGCCGATCAGACCTCACCGCAATCAAGGTGGTTAGGACATCTATCACCTTTATGAGATCTTTGCAGACCGTTCCGACATTGGGTCACGTGACAAGATATGGTGGTTGACATTTAATATTGCCGATGTGGATTCCAAGGGATAAAAGGATCACTTCAAGAAGTCAATCATTGGGGCGGTTCCTGGGGCAAGCGGTTTGACAAAAGGCGGTTCCACCGTAAGAGGATTTCCAAAAGTGCGGTTTGCACTTGATTTATCAAGCGGTTTCGCATGAGAGGAATCTCAAGGCAAAAAAGGCGGTTTCTCGCTAAGCTGGTTTCCGGGAAAAGGCGGTTCAGGAACCCTTGAAACTGCAATCCTAAAATCCAATGATTCTTGTGCCAGTCTTCAAGCCTAATTTTAACCTATTCTATAAAATGGACTTAGCTAAAAAATTGAAGTCTAAGCTTCATTACATAGGGTCCTAAAGTCCTTAAAATAGACAGGAGGTTATGGTATCAATCAAATCTAATACAAAATAGGAGGGTTAAAATATGCATACCCAACAATCTCCCCCTATTTGATTGATGCCATTACCTACTACAGCAAAAGCAATCATTGTACTTGGTAAAAACATGTCCATAAGAATTAACATGGTAAGTCATGTCCCAAGTCAATGCACACACTAGCTTAAGCTATAGATTTCTATACTTTTGAAAGATTAAAAACTTACAAATTGAAGAGTATAGAAATGCATTCAGTGCACTTTAAAAAGTATGAGTTTAAGTTCAAAGTGCAGTTTAAACTGAATGTTTAAACATCAATTCAAAAGAGTGAGTTTTAAGTTGAAAAATATTTGAATGAGGTTTAAGACCTTAAGCGGTTTCAATGTTCTACAAACAAGCGGTTTGAATGAACAAAGTTTTTGGAACCATGATGCAATTTCCATTAATTCCTAAAATGATTACAAGTACAGGAATGAAAGGAAATTACAAGATTACAAAATCAAAAATGAAGTAAGTTGGACAAAATAAAATACAAAGAAAGTGCGGTCCAAACTTACCAAAAATTACAAGGAAAAAGCGGTTTACTGCTGGGGCGGCTTGTTCACTTCGTGGTCAGCTCCACTAGGCCCACTCTTGATTGGGTCTGCAGTGCAAACGCTTTCCTTAGTCTTTCTAACTTCCTCTCGCGGTTCCGTGAGAGTAGCTTCAAGCTTCTTTAAGGCATTGACGTGCACGAGCAGAGGTGAGGAATTTATGGCACCAACCGCTTTGGTGTTTTCCACAAGGTTTTCCTTGATAATGTCAAGCTTTACATTGACAGAGGAATAAATGGAGTTGAAAGTTGTGTGGAGTTCCTCTTGAACTAAAGCGGTTTGGGCATTGATAGCTTGTTCCATAGGTTCAAGGTCCACAGATACCTTCAGGGAGGTTTTGAGATCATTGACTGTTGAGCCAAGTCTGGAGTTGAATCCTTCCCTGAGGTTGTCCAAGCGGTCGTTGAATTCATCTTGGATCTCGTTCAGCTTGGCCTTTGACGCATCTCGATACAAGATCCAGATTCAACTTGGAATCCAACTTGAATAGATCAATTTGTTCCAAGACTTCTTCACGCAGAGAGTCCAAAGAGGTCCTGACAACTTGAGATAATTGCGGTCTGGATTGAAGAAAGTCAAGGAATTGGGTGATTAAGATACCCAAATCTTTTTCAAGGGAAGTGCAGAGCTTTTCTCCAAGAACATCTAACTCCTTCTTCAATTGCTCAACAGCATGCCTTGTCTTCGTGAGGCTTTGACTAAACCAGGCTTCAAGGGATTTCGAAAGGCTTCAAGCGGTTTGAACTGTGGAAGCGGCTTTGATCGGGAGTGGCGGTTGAGGAGGAAGGAATTGTCAGAGATCTCTCCCCTTAATGGCATCAAGCAAAGAAGCTTTAAGGGATGCCAACTCAAGGGAGTGAGAATCCACCTTGGCTTGTAAAGCGCGGTTGGATGCAAGGAGAGATTCATTGGAGGCGGTCAATGAGATGACATGGCCTTGATTAACAACAAGGAGTCGGCCTTGAATCAGATGAAGGGTTTGGAGGATTTGGGAGTACTCCGAGGGAGGAACGGTTGAAGGTGAAGCGGTTGGAGAAAGGTAGGAGGCGGTTGGGTTTGGTTAGTCTCGAGGGGCGGTTTGGGTATTGGGAGGAATGTTTGGAGGAGGTGAGTGGTGTCTAATGGGTGAGTCATGTGAGGGTTGGGGATTTTGAAGGGGTGTTTGATTTAGAGCGGTTAGGTGTAGGGAGCGATTTTTGTTAGGGGAATGGACAGGGGTTGGATCATCTCTAATCGATTTGGATGTGGCACGTCCAGCCAGAGGCTTGACCGCCATTGTTGATAGTGCGAGAATGAGTAGGGGTTTGGTTGGAATGTTGTGAGTTTATGCGGAATGGGAATGTTGGGGGTGAGTCATATTGGGATTGAGAAGATAGGGGTGAGAGTGATTTTCTGGGGAAAGGTGAAGGGGAATTTTGAGGAGGTGATTGAGGAGGGGAATTTGAAGGAGTGGGTGAGGGTTGGACAGTGCTTGGTTTTCTTGAAGGGTTTCTTCTTGGCGCCCATTTTCTTCCTCTTGGGTTTCTCCCCCGAGATTGTGCGGTTTTGTTGGGGGAAGGGGTTATGGATTTGGCTTTGGATGGAGATTTGGATTGAGAGTTGGCAGTGGGATTGGGCCGGGGATTGGTTTGGAGATTGGACAGAGAGGTTTGAGGAGATGGAGGCGGTTGGGTTTCTAGAGGCGGTCTGGCGGGGTGAGGCGGTTCCGCCTTCATGAGTTTTGCCCTTGGCCCGATATTTTTCAGCTTTGCTCCTTGGCCAATCTAGCAATCTTATCTTCTAAAATCTTCATTTGTTCCTCAACAGCTTAAAAACCACCATCTCATCTCTGGCTTTCTTGGCCCTAGCCACCAAGTTGGGAATACTTGGGTCTTCCTCTTCTTCATCATCTTCATCCACCAAATGCAAGGTTTCAGGTTGAGGATCTTTGGAGGATTTCTTCTTTCTCTTGCTAGTCCTGCTCCATCATCGCCAGTAGGCGGTTTGGAAGCCGGAGCGATCTTGGCCTTCTTTCCGAGGCGGTTCGCCTCTTGCTTGGGGCTTCTGGACCGCTTGGGTGCTTTGGTTTGAGGAGCGGTTGAAGGATCTCCGAGCTCATATGGTTCTTTGTTTGGATAAGTATCCGCATCATACAACGATTTGTACAAAGCATCACCATTGGCATACCCGAAAGTGTGGCATGCTAGCACTCCAAGCGGAATCATACCGAGCAAAAGCCCACCATAAGATCTCGGATTCTTGGTGACCATTTCATCCAAGTGCTCATAGTCCATCAACAGGGCGGTTAGGATCCTGCAGAATGGTCTCCACCTCTGATCTTCACCTTTGACCTTAGACTGATAGGTCTCTATGCTATCCTTAATCTCAAAATAGAGAATCCTTGGCCAGTGCAGCTTGATTTCCATAAAGATAGCAGCACTGTACATCCATTGTTGGGATGTGAAATTGTTGTGGTTCCCAGTCTTTCCACAAATAGATCTCCCCACTAGATGACCTATGAAGTTCATCAGTTCACCAAAGTTCTTCCTTGGGATCTTCTTGTACTTCTTGGATAAGGTATCCACTTTGGCGGTTTGGAAAGCAGCATTGTCTTGAATAACCTGATCAACCTCTAAGGGAGCACCACCAACTGCAAATCTGAAAAGTCTTCTTATATCTATGTAGTCAACGGAAAGCTTCATCCCTTCAACTACAGCGGTCAGGCAGGAGACTTTCTGGCCTTGCTCAAGAACTCTGGAATCCTTCTTAGCGGTTGCAAAGAATTGATCCACAAAAGATGGCACAATGAAGTTCTGCTTCTTGGTGAACAGAGGTAAGATGCCTGAGACTCTGAGCTTCCTCAGCAACTCCCTTCCTAGAGCATCTGTTTTGAGCTCTTCCTCATTCACTTCCCACCCAGGTAGGAAAGTAGTTGGATCCTACAAATTTGAAATTTCAAGTGTTAGATCCATTTGTGTATTCATAGTTCACATGCGGTTTGAGCACCAAGCGGTTGAGCAATGGTGCGGTTTGAGAATTTCAAACCCCAAGTGAAACCATGAATACTTAACAAATAATGAGGACATGAGAATAAAATTACTTAAGTACGTGGCATTGTAATCCAAACTTATCCCACAATCGGCAAGCGGTGATTAGAGAGGAATTTCTTGGTTTCCGGCCTATATACTTAGTAAAATCTCAAAATCAAAGAAGGAAGGAATTTGACCAGCATGCGGTTTCAAAGTATTTGAAAAGGCGGTTTTAGAACATGCGGTATAGGTTGAATAGGTGAGGAGCGGTTTTGAAACAAAAATTCCTAAGCGGTTTCATACAAGCGGTTTCAAAACCAACATAAAATCCAAAATTTACGAAAAAGTTGGAAAATTTTCTAAGGGTTGGAAAACACTTTCTCGAGAATCAAGGCAACCAAAATATATGAATTTTTCAAGAACGGTTCATGGGTTTGTGAAGAACACCAAGAACACTCAAGAACACCAAGAACAGAGATTCATAAAACTTAACCAAAATAAGCAAAATAACATGTCAAAATGATCACATTTGAAAGGAGATGAACAATATATCATTAAAAATTCATCCTTTACCCGAGAATCATTCATAATCACTAAAAACAAGAAAGTGGGTTTTTCGAAGAGTATAAGCGAAAATCATAAAATCAGTACCCAAATCATGCATTGATTATGAAATAAACTATGAAATGTAAATCTAGGCATGATTTCGAGCAAAACCCAACAAATTTCAATCAAAATGGTCAAGAAACATGAGCAGAATCATCAAAAATTATGAAGGAAGCATACGAATGCTTTCTTGCATTAACCATGGCGAGATTTGAAGAAATCAAGAGTTAGGGTTTAGAAGTTGTTACCATTTCCGGGATGGGTTTCTTAGCCCTAGCGATGGTAGATGCTCTTAGCCTTTTTGAAGTTGAAGGTTTCGAAGTTGAAGCCATTACCGATAGCTTAAAGTTTTTTGAAAATGAGGGTTTTGAAAGGTTTTAGAGAGAGAGAGAGAGTTTGGTAGAGAGAGTACAAGCAGTGCAGAGAGTTGGCGTAAGAAAGGAAGAATTTCACCAACTTAGGTTTATATAGTGGTGAAGGGTGGAGCGGTTAGGCAAGGAATGATTGAAATTAAACCAACTCAAGTTACACCCTTTCACCTCCCCGCACATCTTCATGACTGAGTGACATGAGGGCTTTAAATGCTCATGTCCCCTTAGCATTAAATGCTCTAAAATTTTGCATTTTTGAGGGAAAATATTTGCAAAAATACCCTTTTTGTCAAAAATAAAAAAATAAATAAATAAAGGAATTTGAGCAGTTTTTTTTTTTTTTTTTTTTTTTTTTTTAAAGTAATAAGGATAAGACATAAATAGAAAGAATTTACTCTTAGTTGAAAGCGGTTTTGATCCAAGCTGCCGGTCGACCGCATCAAGCGGTTTGGAAGTAGCAATGGTTGGATGCAAAGCGGTTGGATATTCTTGCGGTTTTGTTATAGGCGGTTTCAACACGGGCGGTCTCAATCCTTAGGAGTTTCATCATAAACTCAACAAACAAAGTTAGTTAATAAAAAGTATGTAATTTTATTTAAGTTCAAGCATATCCATTTCTCCTACGAGAAAAGAAAATCTCTTGGAGTCAAGAGCCTTTGTGAGGATATCGGCAACTGCAGTTGTCTGTCCCCACGTACTCTAAATGGATATTCCTCTTCTCCACATGATCTTTGAGGAAATGATACTTGATATCTATATGCTTGGTCTTGGAATGCATGACGGGGTTGTTGGAGGTGAAATTGTTGAAGTGTTGTCACACATGATGGGGCAATTCCCTTCATGGATTCCATAGTCCACCAACCGCTGCTTTCATCCAAAGGATTTGGCAGCAACAACTACAGCGGACAATATACTCGGCCTACATTGTTGACCACGAAACCGATGCTTGCTTCTTGCCGGCCCAAGCAACTAGTCTGCTCCCGAGGAAATGACAAGTACCACTAGTGCTTTCTGTCAATAGTACAAGCTGCATAATCTGCATCGAATAACCTACAAGATCGAAGTTCGAATCTTTGGAATACCAAAGTCAAGGTTAGTGGTTCCCGGATAAATAGCGGATTATACGCTTGGCCCTCGCAATAAGATGTGCTTCTCTAGGATGCAGCTGATAGCGAGCACATACACAGACACTAAACATGATATCTGGCCTACTAGCGGTTAAGTAAAGTAATGAGCCGATCATACCTCGATATAAAGTTTGATCAACTTTCTTACCTTTGAGATCCTTATCTAGCTTATTGTTGGTGGCCATAGGAGTATCATATGCTTTAGCATTTTCTAATCCAAACTTCTTTATCAACTCCTTGGTGTATTTGGCTTGGCTAAGGAAAATACCTTCTTCGCATTGCTTGATTTGAAGCCCGAGGAAGAATGTTAATTCTCCCATCATGCTCATCTCAAACTTGCTTTTCATTAGCTTTTCGAAACGCTTGCAAAGTAACTCATTAGTAGAACCAAAAATAATATCATCGACATAAATTTGAACAAGTAAAGTATGCTCATTATATTTGGCAATAAAAAGAGTTGTATCGATTTTACCACGTTTAAATCCTTTTTCTAGTAAAAATTTAGAGAGAGTCTCATACCATGCCCTTGGAGCTTGCTTAAGTCCATACAAAGCTTTCTGGAGTTTGTAGACATGATTGGGAAATTTAGAGTCTTCAAATCCAGGAGGTTGAGCAACATACACGGTCTCTTGTAGTTCGCCGTTGAGGAATGCACTCTTTACGTCCATTTGATATAACTTGAAATGCTTGAAAGAGGCGTAGGCTAAGAAAATTCTGATAGCTTCCAATCTTGCAACTGGAGCAAAGGTTTCGTCATAATCAATTCCTTCTTCTTGCCTATATCCTTGTGCAACCAACCTTGCTTTATTCCTAGTGATGCTTCCATTCTCGTCCATCTTATTCCTAAATACCCACTTAGTTCCTATCACTCCTTGATCCTGAGGTCTAGGCACCAAAGTCCAGACCTTGCATCTTTCAAAGCTGGTTGAGTTCTTCTTGCATAGCAACGACCCAACTGGAATCTTGGAGTGCTTCATCAATCTTCTTGGGTTCAACTTGAGACAAAAGTGAAGTATGCTCATCATAATTAGATCTCCTTGTTTGAACACCGGAAAACAGATCACCAATCACATTTGTGAGGGTGGCTAGCGACTTCACGAACCTCAGGGGTAAGTCTGGTTGGAGCTGAGGTTTCTTGAAGATCTTCAATTGGAACGTCGTTAGATCCTTCGGCGAAGTCATGGAATGTAAGTTGACGAAGAGGTTCTATAAGGCTGGATAGGGAATTCTCAACTTCTTCTTCCCTTGCAGTTGCATGCGGAGAGGGATTTTCGAGGTGCGGTTTCAAAATTGCGGTTTTGGGGAATTTCGGTTGAGGGTCTTGGATTTTGCGGTTGAGGTTCGGAGTGCGGTTTGAGGTTCACCTGGTTCATTATGCTCAACAAAATCATCGGCAACATTTGGAGCCAAATGTGGCTCAAGGAGAGAATGCTCATCAAAAGTAACATGGACGGAGACTCAACTATTTTTAAACTAGTTTTATTGAAAATACGAAAAGCTTTAGAATGTTTAGCATACCCAACAAAAATACCTTCATCGGCCTTGGCTCCGAATTTACCTCTATTTTCTCTCCGTTGTAGAGGACAAAGCATTTGCGGCCAAAGATCTTGAAGAATGCAATGTTGGGGGTTCTTCCTCGCCAAAGCTCATAGGGAGTCTTATTATAGGTTTTGTTGATGAGGAGCGGTTACGAGTGAAGCATGCGGTATTGATTGCTTGGCCCAAAAATGCGAGGTAGCTTCGCTTCGGATATCATTGTCTTTCCGGCCTCAATCAATGTCCTATTCTTCCTTTCCACAACCCCATTTTGTTGTGGAACACCGGTGTGGAAAAATTGTGATCAATCCCATGGTCATCACAATGCGAGCAACACCGTTGTTCTTAAATTACATTCCATTATACGATCGAACACTAACGATGTCATCTTCTTTTTGAGTTTGGAGCCGTCTAAAAAGTGCGGTGAGAATCTCATAACAATCATCTTTGGAAATCATCATCTCAACCCACGTATATCTTGAGTAATCATCCACCACCACTAAGGTATATCTATTTCCTCCAATGGCGGTGGTTACAAGTCCAAACAAATCAATGTGAAGCGGTTGTAAGCATCTTGAAGTTGATGGAGCGGTCTTCTTGGTGAAAGACGACGCGGACTGCTTACAGCCGGCATGCACTTTGCATTTCTGGATGGTGGTCGGCCACTTTAGGTAAACCACGAACGAGGTTTCCCTACCAATCTTTGCAAGATACTTGAAGTTCAAGTGGCTCAACCTCTTGTGCCATAGCCAACTATTTTCGCTCACATTCTTAGCTACAAAACGAGATTAGTAATACTACATGCGAATTTAGATCAATAATGTAAATATTACTCTTACGAATCCTGTGAGTAGGGTGACGCCTAGGAAATGCTATCTTTGATAAAGCAATTTGATGACGTGAAGTTGCAAAGCATTCCTTTGTCGCAAAATTGAGAAATTGAAAGGAGGTTGTGCTTGAGTCCATCAACAAGTGAAACCTTCTCAATGGTTAGGTTTCCTCTCCTTATCACACCATATCGATGGTCTTGCCTTTGTTGTTGTCACCAAAGGTTACGGATGGACCACTTGCTTCAACGACATCTTCAAGTAATGATCTATCTCCGAGTCATATGTCTTGGCGGCCCTTTGTCAAGATACCATTCATTATCCTTGGAGTGACCGGCCATGAAGCGAGAGGACCTGAAATGTAAACATTAAGAACGAGGTCCCCCTTTATTCCTTGGGTCTGAAGTTAGCAACCCTTTACGACCCACACCGTTTGACGAGAAGGAGGTTTGCTCTTCCTGGCATTGGATGTGAACCGCAAAAGGCATTCTGCGGCCTTGTGACCTAAACCATCACACAGAACATTTATAATAGCTACAAGCTTCATGAGGTTTTACTAACTCCTTACTTTTCTTAGGAGTTGCATGCGGTTTAGGACAAGGAAGCGGTTTGGGAGGTGCGGTTCCGGCTAACATTCCGAGTGATACGAAGGGAACAGGCTTTGGTTTGACCATGTATTTTACAGGAACGCTATTCTTGCTTTTGAAGGCGGGAGGAGCGGTCGAAGAAGAAGCGCGGTCGGACACAGAGTTAACGAACCGCCTTTTCCACCGAAGCGGTTGGAGCGGGGATTCTACCAATTCCATAAGCCATTTCCTCTTCGGTGCTTCCACGAGAATTCTTAGGTTTTAACACGAGAATTCTTCCCATATTGCTTTCCTTTAGGGTAGACATAATTTACTTGTCTTCCTTTACCCTTTCCTTTAGCATGCTTCCCTTGGGAATTTCTTTAGTTAGTTCCAAAATTTCTCATCCTTTTCACTCGAGGATGCACACTTCTCCTCTTCCTCGAGATCGAAACCCTAGACCATCCTTGGTTCCGGGAGGAACTTGGAAGTCCATGATTTTATCCTTGGTGGATTGAGACTTGAGCCATGAATCAATAATCTTTTGGCGATCGTCGATTTGGGTTACCAAGTCATCATTCTGAGTTGAAGTGCGGCAACCTTAGTTTGAGGATGCGGTTTTGATCGGCAAGAGGAGTCATCTGTTTGATTTGGTCCTTAAGATTAGAAATTTCGGACCTCATCACGGTTTTCTCCGTCTTGTATAGATTAAGTTCATCATGAGCTAAGCTTAAGGCTTTCTTAAGATTAGAGAGCGATGGATCACCATTTCGGCTTCCTTGAACATCCTTTCATGTTCCATGGGAGAAACCTCTTCCGCCACCTTTTTCAAAATTTTCTTCTTTGGAATAGTTTTTGAAGGTGGAGCATTTGTAGGAGGAAAAATGGGACGTGAATACGAGCAATTTCCTATCTTAATGCTAGGAGTAAGTTTGATATCATCATCCAATTTAAAATTTGGAAGTTTTGTAGAAACCTCCTTTTCTTCCATATCTTGCAACTCGGCGGACTCGAGAATCGATTCATCGGAAGCATGCGCAACTAAGCGAGAGATTAACCTCTTCGGTTTCATCATCACTTCCATCATCGAATCTGTTTCAATCCAAGTTGCTAATTCCTTGGAATTCTCTTCCTCCTCAGCAACCATTCCCTTGCGACGAGAAAATTTCGCGGGAGAGGTTTTCTTTTCATGTATTCATATTTAGCTTTGTGGACACTTTCGGATGCAAAGTGACCGGGTTTTCTACAATTGTAGCAAACTAGATCACTCTTTTTCTTTGTATCTCCGGCCTTAGAAAACGTTGCGAGGAGGTTTGCCTTTTGAAAATGATTTTGTGAAAGGTTTAGAGGATTTTCTAAATTTTGGAATCTTTTCACAAACATGGCAAAATCATCATCATCCATCTCGATGAGTGATGAGGTTGATATGGAAGGATCGAGTGGTTTGGTTGGATGTAGATGGTTTCTCCTCTTGTTCCACTACGGACATAGAAAGCGATTTGGTTTTTCCTTCAATCTCTTCAATATGATTTAATTTTAATTCATAGACTCTAAGATTGGCGTACAAGTTACTTAACGACCAAGTACCCAAAACTTTGGAGTCTTCTAAAGAAGGTAGCCTTATTTAACCATTTAGAACCTAAAGCGAGATAGGAAAGTCATATTGATTTCCTTATCGGTTAAAGTTTTGCCAAGAGATCTACAAGCATTAACTACCTCAACATATCGGTCGTAGGTTTGGCGCTTGAGTTTCGTTGGATTTTTACATTGAAGTTGTTGTATGATCTTTCAACGGCATATAATTTGGTTTCCTTGCATTCATCATCACCTTCGAGGTAGCTCTCAATGGCATCCCACATACGCTGCGGTTTTGAGGTACATCACTTTACGAAGAGTTGATACGGGGAGGGTTCCGAAATGATGTGCCTAGCCTTCTTTGTCCAAGGCAACCAATCTCTTCTCTTCATCCGACCACTCTTCTTTTGGCTTTTTGACCTCTGGAATTGTTGCCTTGGTGGTTGCATACGTGTTGGCCTTCATTGGAACTAACGGGCCATTGATTACGCACTCCACGACATTTCATCTATAGTTTCCAAATGAATAAGCATTCGGCACTTCCGAGATGTCAAAGTGGTCTTCGTCTAGGATTGGAATGTGTGAATAGTTAACGGTAGTCATTGTCTTTGTATTTGCCATATCGAATCGGCACACAAAGTTAAGCTTGAAAAACGATGGTTTTAAAATGTGTTAGCTACGATACCACTTGTTGGTCCCAAAGGTGGCAACAAGGGTGAAAATACAGCTAGAGGGGGGGGTGAATAGCTGTTTAAAATTTTTCGCCCTCAATTTAAAACTAAACCTCTACGCTTACAAAACCTCTTGCAGTGTATTAGAAGCTGCAAGTAGAGTTGTAAAATGCACAGCGGAATATACTTGATAAAAAGCGGTTTTGAGAAGGCGGTTTTGCAAGGCGGTTTTAGTGCAATTTTACGGCGGTTGTAAGCGAAAGTGCGGTTTGACTATGTTAACTCCAAACACAATTTCACAATAAAGGATAACTATATAAGATCAAACGAGAGAAAAGTAGATAATTAGTAAGCGCAAGAAATAAAATGCAGAAAGTAAGAACACAATATTTGGAGTGGTTCAATCGATAAACGATCTACGTCCACTACCAAGATGGTTAGTCTTGGATTTCTAAGAGAGATTTTATATTGAGTATTTGAGAGATTACAAAGTACAATAAAATCTTTTCAATGAAGAACAAATCCTAGACTATAACAGTGTATCTCAAATGAATAAACTATGTGTTTAAACAAGAGAGGTGTGTGGGTGAGAACAAGATCAAGGCTCTTTAAATCTGTGAAATGTAGAGCACAATGATTCTTGAATGTGTTAAGGCTTGATTTCTGGGCTGGGGAATAATTCTTGAAGTATGAAGATGAAGATTCAAAGGACTAAGAATTTACGGCGAGCTTCAACTTCGATGATCACAGGCAATTTCTCAATATTTTCAAGCAATCTTCAAATGGTGAAGATTGGGGGTATTTATACCCAAGCATCTCAAATATAGCCGTTGGACACGGTTTGTTCAAGGACGGTACTTGATGCTTTCCCATTGGTCCACCGATATCCACTATTGTCCTTTAGAGCTGTTGGTGCGGTAAAGGCGATCGGACCTCGGTGCAATCAAGGTGGTTCGGACATCTGTCTCCTTTATGAGATCTTTGCAGATCTGTTCGACATTGGATCACGTGACAAGATATGCTGGTTGACATTTAATATTGCTGACGTGGATTCCAAGGGATAAAAGGATCACTTCAAGAAGTCAATCATTGGGCGGTTACGGGGCAAGCGGTTTTGACAAAAAGGCGGTTCCACCAGAAGAGGATTTCCAAAAGTGCGGTTTGCACTTGATTTATCAAGCGGTTTCAGATGAGAGGAATCTCAAGGCAAAAGGCGGTTCTGCCAAGCGGTTCTGGAAAAGGCGGTTCAGGAACCCTTGAAACTGCAATCCTAAAATCCAATGATTCTTGTGCCAGTCTTCAAGCCTAATTTTAACCTATTCTATAAAATGGACTTAGCTAAAAAATTGAAGTCTAAGCTTCATTACATAGGGTCCTAAAGTCCTTAAAATAGACAGGAGGTTATGGTATCAATCAAATCTAATACAAAATAGGAGGGTTAAAATATGCATACCCAACAAAATGAGTTCGGAGGTCACGTTACACTCCGGGAAGAACATTTGACGTTCACCTAGAATGCCTCGTAAGACGGGTCTTCCAAGCTTGAAACAATGTGTGTGTATGTGTGTTTTGAAAAGGTTTGACTTAAAGGGACTTTCTGGAAATAAAGTGAATCTGCTGGACTGGACTGGAAAATGGTTTTAAAACAGTGCTGAGACTGAAAAAATGGCAGAAACTGAAAATTGTATGCAGATGACAATATCATCCGCGTGGATGATTTTGAGATACAACATCATCCGCGCGGATCAGCCTGCAACTTAATTTTTTTACAATTTTCTAGTCTGACTCTGTAATTTCCAGAAGGTTAACTGGATTTACGAATCTAACTGGAACTATAACTGAAAAAAAAAACAGAAAAGCAAAGAATGTTTGATTTTTGGCATCCATGCTTGTCCTCTCTTTCCCTAGACTTTGATTAGTGTCTCACTAATTATGTTTAGTGATGACCAACTATATCAAGCCATCTCGGGAGTACATTAGGACTTGAAAGCATGTCATTTGCAAGGGGGGGATTTATCATGAATGTAAGTTAATAATCAAAGATGGTAGTAAATGCTTAGAATGAAAAGATTAGGTCAAGATGTATCAACTTTAGAGTAAGATCTCTAAGGTGGTCACAAGAAGGACCATCCTTGAGATCTAGGCTCAAGTGTATCTCTTACATCATCCATAGAAAGGTTTCCAAGGTGTTCATCTTAGACTAGGAAGGGACATTTACAAGAAAGTAAACAATATTAGACCATTTAAGATGATCATCAATGGAGATTGGTTCCAAGATGACCACATTTTAGGTCAAATAAGAAAGTAAAGACTAGTAAGGTAAAAGGGGACATGGGAGATGACATGTAAGTAAGAGGGATTTATATCTTTTTAGAAGATCATCCATGGAAATAGATTCCATGGAGATCCTCATAAATCCAAGGACAAAAGGAAAAGGGGGTGAACAACAAGTAATAAACAATATTACATCATTTATACATGAAATGGATGCATGAATGAAGAGGGTTTAAGGAGGGAGAATGTGGCTTTATCAATTGTTATACCCTTTTTCTTGGATTAGTGTTTAGGGCTTGAGGAGTTCAAGGCTTAGGTATGATTTTAGAGTGGATTTGTGGTTGGTTTTAGTGTTGGATTTGTGTAGTGTAACTGTTTAAGGCTGTTTTGAGGGTTGATTTCGGCAGAGTAATAGTAGGAAAGTGTCTTTGATGCTGAAAATGAAGGAGAAGGGCTCAATTTATAGGTTGGCTAGGGGTACAAAATCATTAGCGTGGATGATTTCGTCACTACAAAATCATCCACGAGGATGAAATCGTCAGTGTGCCTGAACTGCAGAAAAGCAGTTTTGACATTTTCCTATGATTGAGTTTGACAAGGGGACATCAGCTTAGAGTGGCATGACAGGTATACTGACAGGGAGCTCATGGATCTGTTGGGGATCATTCCCGAGCCGAGGAAGGGGATGGTCATGGAGTATGCCATGATTGATGGGAAGCTGACCGAGAGCATAGCTCGGTATGAGAGAGGGGATCAGACCATCTCCGCTGAGTAGATTGCCCGCTGCTTCTTATGGTTTACTTTCTCCAGCACCTTATTTGGGCATGCTGAGGGTACAGCCGTGTTTTCCTTGCTGGGGTCTTTGGCGGACATCGATAGGATTGATGAGTTTGCCTGGGGAGAGGCAGGTCTGGCGGAGTTGTAATTCACCCTGGATAGGTACAGGAGGAAGGAGTCTACCTCCCTGACCTGCTTTGAGTTCTCGTTCGAGGTATAGTCTCTTTCTTGTATCTCTCATACATACTGTGTATGCATCTTTGTATTGACAGGTTTCCCTTGTCGGGTTTAGGTCTGGGATTTGGAGATCTTTGGATGTGCCTTGTAGGACCATGTCCCGGGGGAGACTTTTGCATACCTGGCTATGCTTTGGTGGACAAAGGATGCCCGAGTGAAGAGGAACAGCAGGACCAGGAGGAAGGTGAGGTACTAGGACATGATGTCATTTTTGAGGGCAAAGACGAGCGAGAGGATTAATTTGTACCCCTAGGGTCGGTTTAAGGTCGATCAATTGGGCGGTGCCGAGGGCTGGACGGATCGGAGGTGGATCCTGCGGGGCCTCACATGCGTCGCTTATTATATGGGGAGAGGGTGACTGGGCAGCATTGTTTAGGATAGGGCACCTGTTGAGCCTCCGGAGGACATGTTGTATCCCCCGGAAGGGACGATGAACTGGAGTTGGTTTAGGGCTGGGCGACCTGCCTTGGAGTATGTCACTACTGAGTCTTATCTGGCGTTTGTGAGGTGCAGGCTAAGGACGCCATAGGTGCTAGCGAGGGAGGGGGTCTCTATTGTCAAGCTCCCTCGAGCTGATTTCTCATATGTCCAGGAGGGGATTAGGATGCGAGCACAGATACCTCTTCCAGAGGTGACACCTCATGCTTTTCGTCCCCGACCTGAGGCCCAGGTATGTGATGATCACATTTCGATATTTTAGCTTTTGTACATCTTATGCCATTGTTTCGACTGTTTCTGATGCTTTCAATTTTCTTTTGTGCAGTACTCGGCTCGAGTTGTCGATCGGCTTCTGCGCCAGGTCATCGGGGCCAAGAGGTTCATCCGCAACCTTGTGACGCGGGGGAATGCTCGGGGCTTCGAGAGGACATCGCGGCTAGCGCCTAGTGCCTCTACGAGAGAGAGGTCCCCTATTCCGGCTAGCGGGCCTATGCCAGGTAGGCAATCCATGGAGACTCCCCGCTCCCAGCCTAGAGAGTCGGTTCCTCCACAGTAGTCGATAGACGTCCCTCTTTCTCCTTACATGGATTGGAGCGTTGAGATCTCTCGGGATCACGTCATTTTTGGGGGTATGGAGGGACCGGGCTACGTACACAGTAGAGCCAGTGAGGCCTCTTCTTCGCACCGGGGAGGTTATGGGGCCTTTCAACCACAGGGGGATTATGGGATTCCCTTGCAGACCCAGGGGACGTACGGCCAGGGCTCTGATGCCTTCTCTTTCGGCTACGGCTTTTTTGTTGACATCGGGGTGCCATATCGAGGCGTGCCTGCTGATCCTGATGACGCCTATTCTGACGCTGAGCGGGATGACGTGGAGCCGGGGGTGGATTTTCCAGAGGCAGCTGCTGAGGGACCGAGCATGGCTCAGAGGAGGGTTCTGAGGCGCGGCAAGGCGATCGCTAGGGAGGATGATCCCGGTTCCGATTCGGATAGTAACTCTGACTGACGGTGAGTGCCTGTATTTGTTAGGGCAGAAAGAGAGAGAAAATATAAATATATACATTTCATGCACATTATTTCTACTTCTATTTTTGGATTGTAATAACTAGAATTCTACATTATTGTTTGTTTTGTTTTTTTTTATATTTTGTTAATTATGTGTTGAATGCAAGTTCCATGGCCCGATTTTGTGTTTTATATGGGCATGTATGTGATGCTTGTTGGGATTTTGAATGAAAAATGAGGAATGGGCAGATTCTACTGTTGTTTGGTTTTTTGTGGAATGAATGTTTCATTGGGGGACATCAATTTTTACTGCTGTCAGAATTTTTCTGCCTGGGTGACAATATCATCCCCGTGGATGAGTTTGAGGCTGCAATCTCATCCGCTTGGATCAGGTTGGCGTCTGACAAGGTTATTTAAAGAAAGGTATAAAATCAAATCCTTGTGGTCTCTTAAGGAGCTTATCCCAGATTACGACTTGATGAGAGCTTCTGCCACGTTTTGGGACACTCGGAGGCACATCTTTTGCTTTTCTTACAACGAGATGGTTCCCACTCTTGAAGATTTTAGGGCTTTACTTGGAGGGCCCGAGGTGGAAGAGGTTGCAATTCTCTTGCCCGGAGGGATTTCTTTTGTCAACAAATTATCTAGCCTTCTTAAAAACTCCCCGGAAGAAGCCCAAGGTATGATTCGAGGACCCGATTATTTTGACATTTCCGATCTCCTGGATAGGTTTAGGAGTTTGGGTATGGTTGATGATTGTTATTGGGATGCATTTTCCCTTTGTGTGATTGGGTTCTTGTTTATGGTCTATTCCTTCAGGATGTGCCACCGGTCTCTGTTGGACGTTGTTGTTCACTGCCGATCGGGTCGGGATATTGTTCCCTTGATTTTGGGAGAGACCCTTCATGCTATCGACCGGTTGGCTACCGGGAAGCGATACATGCACGGAGGAAGCCCATTTTTGCTGTCGATGTGGCTGATGGAGAAGCTAGGAGTCCTGCGGGAGGCTCCATATACATTCAGGCCATGGACTTTTGCCAGGAGGGGGGTTACTGTCGAGATTGAGGATCAGGTCTCGTGGGAGCGCTGGATAGCTCAATGCCTTACTCAGGATATCCGATGGTGGATCCCGCATTGGCAGATAGAGCCTCGGAGGACACTCCAGGATGGATCTCAGGTAGTCATGCTTCTGGGGCTTTATCAGTCTACCTTCTATATTCCAGCTCTAGCTCTCCGACAGTTCGGGATGGAGCAGATTCCTTTGGAGGTCTGTGATGATATTGCTACCAGGGTGGTGATTTCCATTTCTATGGATGACTTATCTGTGTTCTCCTTATTTTCCCGGGTATGGAGGTATCATGTTTTCCCTCCTGTGGTCCTTCTCAGGCATCCGGAGCGCATTTTTCTGACCACTTGGTACTTGGATTGGTACGAGAGACTTAGACGTGGCCAGGCCGGTTTAACTGCCGGTTCACGGTTGAAAACCGGCGGTTGGAACCTTGGAAAACCATCAACCGGAACCGAACCGGATAATCGGCTAAACCGATTACGGTTTTGAATGTTTACAGTTTTAACGGTTTTCCGGTTAACCTCCGGTTTATCCGGTTTGGATCTGCTCGGCCGAGTCTTTGGTGTTGCTCGGTCAAGCATACCCTTTTTTTAATATCTAGCGTTATGCTCGGCCGAGCAACTCATATGACTCGACCGAGCATGAGGCATGACCGGTTAAATACACTGGAAAATGACCCCCTCGACCGAGCAACTCATATGACTCGGCCGAGCATGACCGTTAAATGGTAAAGACTTACTGGAAAAAATGTCTTGCTAGGCCGAGCAACCCTCATGACTCGGCCGAGCATAAAACCGGCAGTTCAAAACCGGTGGTTCACGATTTTTGAAAATACAAACCGAAACCGAACCTTTCAAATATCAGTTACGGTTAAACCGGTTGACCGATTTTGACCGGTTAAAAACCGGCCGGTTTGCCGGTCCGATTAACCAAATGGACACGTCTAGAGAGACACATGGGAGAGACTCATATAGCTCTTATGAGGAGGGGTGAGGCCATTATGGGACCAGAGGATATCCCTATTTCAGAGTTGAGGAGAGCCGAGGCGAGGGCTAGTCCTTATGACAGGAGCGGAGACGATGTGTTCGATTATGAGGCGCGAGTGGAACGCCAAAGAGACAGGGTTCCTATGGCACCGCCCAGGAGGCAGGAGATTAGGGACGAAGCCCGAGTACTAGAGCCCTGATAGATGCCAGTTTGGTGGACCCGGTCCCCGTGCCAGAGCTAGGGAGGAGGAGGACGGACATCATTCACGTGCACAGGAAGAACATGAGGCACGGTGGGAGAAGACAGAAGAGGAAGGAAGGAGACGCTATCACTAGTGGCTAGAGCTCCGAGTATCCACTGATCATCCTTGCAGGAACATTAGTTTTTAGTTATTTTATTTTATCTTTTAACTTAGTTGTGAGTTTAAGAGTAGACCGGGCTTGAACTCATCAAAAAGTGTTTAACTGTAATGAATATATGGATTGCATTAGAGTTTTTCGAGACGCAAATATGATTCGATCATCGTGTTGATGACAAAATATGATATTTGTTTATGTTTTAGACCGAACCGTTTTTGGCTGCCTATGTTCCCCTTTTACAAGTGGACTAAGGGGCTCAGGTTTTCGTAGTTCGACTCTATGAGTTGTTCATTTTTTTATTTTTTTTGGAGGGGGTAGGTAGAGAGAGGGACAAGAGAAGTGCACCCTGTTTTTTACCTAGGCTGCCCTTTTGGGTTTTTAACCTAGTTGGGTGTTACTCTTTTAGCACTTTTGAGATAGAAATGAGTCGGTCGTCAGTCATAGTATCTTCGGAGCTTGTCTCCGTTTACTGGATGCACAAAAGGATTTCCATCTAAGTCTGCGAGCTGCATGGCCCCTCCAGAGAAGATCTTCTGAACTACATGTGGCTCGACCCATGCGGGCTTCCATTTGCCAAGCAGTTTAGTGTGGGTCGGAGGCTTCTCTTTTAGCACGAGATCTCCTTCTCGGATGTCCCGATGTTTCAATTTCTTGTCAAAGGCTCTGGCCATTCTTGCTTGGTAAGCCCGGGTGTGTTCTAGGGCTTTTAAATGACATTCGTCTAGTAGGGCCAACTCATCGTGGTGACTCTGGAGCCATTCGACTTCGTTGATCTGATTTTCCAACAACACACGGAGTGAGGGGATTTCCAATTCGATTGGGAGCATGGCCTCCATTCCATAAGTGAGGGCAAATGGTGTTTCTCCTGTGGAAGTTCTGACGGATGTTCAGTATTCCCAGAGGACAAGGTGGAGCTTGTCCGGCCAATTTCTGCCTCGGACAGCCATCCTTCTGATGTTGTTTTCTAGAGTCTTGTTTGCTGCTTCAACGACACCATTGGTTTGGGGCCGATAAGGGGATGACTTGTGACTAGTTATTTTGAACTCTGCTAATAATCTGTCACATTCTCCTTCAAAATGGGAGCCGTTGTCAGAAATTACTTCAGTCGGCAACCCATATCTGCACATGATTTTCTCTTTGATAAAGAGGGCTACCTTCTTGGAATTAAGGACCTTGTAAGCCTTGGCCTCAACCCATTTGGTGAAATAATCTATGGCTACCCGGACGAACTCGTGACCATTGCTTCCTGCCGGTGTAATTTTTCCGATGACGTCGATTCCCCAGGTAACGAAAGGCTAGGGGGTTATCATGCAGTAGAGATCGTGTGGAGGCAAATGGTTGAGATTTGAATAGCGCTGACATTTGTCGCAGCTTCTCACGAGCTGGATACAATCTGTCTCCATAGAGATCCAAAAATAACCCATTCTCAGGATGACTTGCATTAAGGCTCGAGCATTCATGTGGGGGCTATAGGTACCACCATGTACTTCATTCATTAGCTCAGCGGCCTTTTGTTTGCTGATGCAGCGTAGGAGGGGACCCCGGTAGCGCTTTTTGTATAGTGTACCTCCTAAAAGAACGTAGTGGGAGGCCAGTTGCTTCAGGGCTATCATGCTTTTTACCTTGATCCCTTCCTTGTATTCCCCATATTCATTTTTGAAAGAGGCTTCACCGATTTTCAAGTACTGGTAGATCTGAGTATACCACGGGTCATCCACTGGTTTATCTTTTCCTTCAATTTCAAAACAGTAGGATGGGTTTTCTCTTCTCCCAACTCTGATTTTCCCTCAAGTATTTTGACAAGAGAGGCCATTAATGCCAGGGCATCTGTGAACCTGTTGCGATCTCTGGGCAAATAGTGGAAGCTGACCTCTTTGAACTGGGCCACGAGGTCTTCCATGTAGGCGTGGTACTTTTGCAGACCAGGATCAACTATCTTCCACTTGTTGGACACTTGGTTGATGATGAGAGCAGAGTCACCGTACAATTCTAATTCCTTGATGTTCCTTTCTAAAGCAGCCTCCAATCCGGCTATGCAGGCTTCATACTCGTCGGCATTGTTAGTGACCTCAAAATTTAGCTTTACGGCTATGGGAGTATGCTCGTCAGTGGGATCGACCAGGAGCATTCCTATTCTATTCCCCCATTTATTTGCTGCCCCATCAAAGAAGATTTGCCAGCGATTTTCTCTTTCTAGAGTGAAAGTTCCCTCGTCGGGGAATTGAGGTTCAGGTCCTTGGGATTCATCACTCGGGAAGTCGGCCAACTGTTCTGCCATTATCCGCCCTTTTATATATTCTCTTGTCACATAAGTGATGTTGTATTTGTCCAAAAAGAATGACCATTTTGCCAATCTCATGGAGAGAGAGGGTTTGTCGAACAGGTACTTGATGGGGTCCAACCTTGAGACCAAGTGGACTGGGTAAGACTGCATATAATGCTTCAACTTTCCCACTACCCAAACTAGACCTGCACAGGTTTTCTCACAAGCTGGGTAATTGAGTTCGCTGCCTTGTAGCTTTTGCTCACAAAGTAGATGGCGCTTTCAACTTTGAAATCTTTCTTTTCCTGCGCCAGTGAAATTACCCGGATCGGCTCGCGCGCGGGCCCTGGCATCTCGCATCTTCGGGAGGTGTCTCGCTACGTTTTGTTTGTAGGGTCGCCACGCCATTTTGATTTAGCCCAAAACATTGAAAAAAGGCTTAGTTTAAAACTGTTGTTATGTGATGAGATTTTGAGTTCAGAGGTCAGGTTACGCCTCAGGAAGAGAATAGCAGAACTCACCCGAGTCCCCTTGTAAAAATGAGTCTTTTGGTACCCCTCTTTCTTTAAAAGTTGTGTGTGTGTGTGTGTGTATGTGCTTTTAAAAATGCATGTTGTATATGATCTCTACATTGTATGCTATGTATTGAAATGTATTGAAATAGTAATGGAAGGAAGCCATACAATTGTTGGTTCGTTTCTCTCTTCTGCTTGGGAATAGTGTTTGAGTGTGAATAATGTTTCGGGACGGATCGGGATTGCTTTGGGGATGTACCGGTGTCTGTCATCAGAGCTTTGGCTTGCCTCGGGAGTGTCAGGTGTGTCCTCGGGCAGAGTTTCGGTGTGCGTTGGGATCGTCGGGATTGTTGACTGGGCTCGGGCAGAGGTTTGGCAGGCGTCAGGATCGTCGGTTGTGCTCGGGCAGAGTTCCGGCTTGCTTCGGGATGGATCGGGATTGTCCGGCAGGGCTTTGGGATGGACTGGGACACCTCGGGATGGATCGGCAAGGCTTCGGGATGGATTGACAAGGCTTTGGGATGCCTCGGGGCAGCTCGGGAGCATCTCGGGAGCGCTCGGCAGGGTTTCGGAGTACCACGAGGGGCCTCGAAATGCCCCGGAGGGAATCAAAAGGGACCGGGATTGCCTCGAAGGGTCTTAGAAGGGGGGCCTAAGGCTGGGGGGAGAGAGGAGAGAAAGGAGGTGTGTTAAAAATGAGAGGGGGAGCCCTCTATTTATAGGGGTCTGAAAATGGCCAAAGTTGTCGTGGGACCTAGTCTACCATTACCATTTTTTTGGTTTTCCTGGATTTAAGGGAATATTGTGGACTTTAAGGGGATTTTGTAATTATGATGTCTAGGTGCAAAGTGGTCCGCACAGACCAGTCTGCAGTCCCAATATTTTCCAAAATTCCCAATAAGTCCTTTTGATCTTTTTTATCCCAGAAAGGTTCCACCTTGGTTTGGTTGGTGGTTTTTGAGGTTTTTGAAGGCTACGGGTGTTCAGGATGACGTCTGTGTGAGTCTGCGGTGTTTCCCATGTGTTGGATGGGGAGCGATCCAGATTAGGGTACTTACAGAAGCACCTTGGCGACGTCACTTATGAAGGAAGTGGGGTAGTTGTTAAGATAAGGGTCCTTATTTGGATTGCTTGATGGGAGAGAGAAGATGACCAGGTTAGTCAGACGGCTGGACCCTTTGATAGGATTCCTACCTATCCCTGAGTGGGAATCAAGCCAATCGTAGTTCTTGTGTCAGGGGGAGTGCATTGTCGTGTATGAGGACGTGTTATGTCCTTTGACTAAGGCTTTGTGAGTGGACGTGTCGGTGTCCTGCGGGTGACCGTTAAGGTCGATTGGGTTGACCCTTTGGCAGGATTCCTACATATCCCGAGTGGGAATCAAGCCTGATCGTAGTTCAGAAATCGTGAGTGCATTGTCGTGTATGAGGACGTGTAATATCCTCTGACTAAGACTCTGTGCGTGGACGTGTTGGTGTCCTGAGGTGATTTAGTGCACGAACGTGTCGGTGTCCTAAGATGAAATGGTGAGTGGACGTGTCGGTGTACTAAGGTGATGTGGACGTATCGGTGTCCCTGAGGTGAAGTAGTGAGTGGACGTGTCGGTGTCCTAAGGTGAGGTGGACGTGTCGGTGTTCTGGGTGAAATGGTGAGCGGACATGTCGGTGTCCAAAGGTGAAATGGTGAGTGGACGTGTCGGTATCCTAAGGTGAAGTGGACGTGTTGGTGTCCATGAGGTGAAGTGGTGAGTGGATGTGTCGGTCTCCTGAGATGAAATGGTGAGTGGACGGTGTCTCACGGGACGTGTTTCATCAAGGAATGAAGTCACGTTATGCGGAGACAGTATCTCACGTGACGTGTTCCATCAGGGAATGAAGTCACGTTATGCGAAGACGGTGTCTCACGGGACGTATTCCATCAAAGAATGAAGTCACGTTATGCATAGACGATGTCTCACGGGACGTGCTTTATACGGTCTAAGGAAAATGTTTTGGAAATTTTACGGTCTTTCGGACCGGGTAATTTAAAGCCTTCTGGGCTACGGATAATGCTTTGGGAAATTTATACGTTCTTCCGAACCGGGTAATTTAAAGCCATTCGGGCTACGGATAATGATTTGGGGAAATTTATACGGTCTTTCGGATCGAGTAATTTAAAGCCTTCCGGGCTACGGATAATGATTTGGGGAAATTTATATGGTCTTCCGGACAGGGTAATTTAAAGCTTTTCGGGCTACGAATAATGATTTGGGTAAATTTATACGGTTTTCCGGACAGGGTAATTTAAAGCCTTCCGAACTAAGGATAATGATTTGGGAAATTTATACGGTCTTCTGGACCAGGCAATTTAAAGCCTTTCGGGCTACGGATTATGACTTATGCTGGTGATGAAGACGTTTGTGCCTTATCACAAGACAGATCCTTCAATCAGGGACGTAGAGATATGCATACCTCTAAATGCGTGATTTCGGGATAATGATTTGTGCTGGTGATGGTGAAATTGTGAGTGGAATGTTTGAGGACGTGAGATGTCCTATGACTGAGGTGATGTCATGCATTGGGATGTGTGATGTCCTCTGACTGAGGTTGTGTCATTATGAGGACGTGTTATGTCCTCTGAACGAGGTTGTGAAATGTTCGAGGATGTAATATATCCTCTGACTGAAGTGATGTCGTTATGAGGACGTGTGATGTCCTCTAAACGAGGTTGTGAAATATTCGAGGACGTGTGTGTTGGGTTTTATTGGGTCCATGCCCAGCGGAATTAGCATCTAAATAACACAAAACCCAAGATCCCTAGGATCCGTTCTATACAATTAAATTGAATTCCTATGAGATAGAATTAACCAACCTTAATTGCTTTCCGTTCTTGAGCTATCGAACGATTTATCGGTGTGATTTTGAATCACAATCTTCGATCTTCAAGACTTGTGTCGTCAGATTAGAACTCTAGGCCTTGATCGTTGTACGAGCGAAGACCCTCGAGTAGTATCCACACCTTCGAATGAACCAATAACGGTTCTTGAGGATTGCTAGATCCTTAAACCCTAGGAAGAATATTGAGAGAAATTTTGATGTGATTTTTCTTGAGAAAATTCGGCTAGACCATTAGGGTTCACAGACCTCATATTTATACTACATTAGTATAAGTATTTGTTTCCTAATCGAATTAGGAAACCAGTCTGTAAACCGCCTTTGGCTTGTCCTGTCGCGCGACCAGACGAGTCCTTTGGACAAGATCTGTCGCGCGATGACTTATGCCTGATGAGGAACTCTCAATTTTCTTCCTTTGGTTTAACCAATTCATTCTAGTTGTGTGTGACCCAATAGGATTATATTATTTTGGCAATGAGCTCGATCATATCGACCCTCATAAAACATAAGCGGACTCTAGCAAGCCATTATATCTACCCAATTAATATAATTTAAGAGTTCACGTTTCCATCGGTACACTTCCATTTCTCCCTTTGTCTCACGATGTTATATTGAACACAAGTCATGGTCCACGCCAACTTGTATTAGTTCAATGCTTTCTCGATCTTGAGTATAATGATAATCCAATCGCATTAGGGTATGGCCATACACTTTCATCATTATCACTCATCGAGGGGCCCAGGCAAAACATCTCTCTTTCGAGGGACAAATTCCATCTTGACTTATCATCCTTCCCATCATGAATCCGATCATGCCAAAGATAGCCTTTATAAATATCGTGCTAAGATATCGTTTGACTAAAATCAAACATAACTTTCATCATATGTAAGGTCATGATAATCTCAGGTCTAGGGACTAAATGAAGTGACCATATGAGATTTAATTATGACATTTGACCATGACATAAATCTCATACGAGTCAAGTCCAGTTACTTGTTCTCTAACAAGTACCCATAAATTTAATGTGCATCTCTATGCATATAATCATCATATGATTATCCATTAACATTTATACTAATTATTCACTTAATAATTAGGGACGGAGATTATTAAAATAAATATGCAAAATATATAATAATCAAATAATAAACTTTTTCTATAATAAACGATAAAGATGATAGATAACGGATTTAAGTTAAACATAACTAAAGCCTAGGGCATTACACCAACAATCTCCCACTTGCACTAGGCTCCATCTATGTATCAAATACTCATGGACCTAACATAACCATCATGCTTCTGTCTGTGCGAGGGTCTTTGTAAGTGAATTCCTAATGTCATCATCGGTTGATATTTTGCATATCTTAATGTCTTCTCATTCTTTATGAATTCTCGAAAAATGTCTAAGTATGTGTTTGGATCACCGTTGTGACCTTGGTTCCATTGTTTTGCACAAATGACACCATATTTATCACAGCAAAGTTCCACCTATTAGTGATACTTGGAACATTTTCAAAACACTAATGAACTTTTGATCCAAACTACCTCTTTTAGCCACATCATATGTTGCTAAAATTTAACCTTAGTAGTAGAATCGGCTACGATTTTCTGCTTAGAACTCTTCCAACAAACCGCACCTCCAATAAGCATAAACACAAATCCTAATTGCGATTTTAAATTAACTTTGTCAGTTTGGAAGCTAGCATCTATGTAACCCTTACAACAAGATTATCTTCCAACCTTTCAAGTACCAAGAACGTATCCTTAGTTCTTCTTAAGTACTTTAAGGATCATCTTGACTGCCATCCAATGGTTCTCAACAGGATCAGATTGGTATCGACTCGTCATGCTTAGAGCATACGAGACGTCGGGTCTAGTACAAATCATGGCATACATGACAGATCCATATGCCGGAGCATGTGGAACTTCATTCATTCCCTTTTTACTCATCAGTTGTCATAAGACAATGAGTATTACTATGAGAAACACCATTACCCATTGACAAGTTACTTTTCTTAGACTCTTCTAAGAACCTTGTTAATGCGAGTATTTTGACTCAAACCAATTTATCCTTTTAGATCTATCTCTATAGATCTTGATGCCAAGGATGTAAGCGGCTTCACCCATATCTTTCATTGAGAAACCTTTCTTTGACCAAGACTTGACAGTCTTAAGTGTCGGAACTTCGTTTTTCCAATGAGTAAGATATCATTGTAATAAAACAATAGAAATAATACTACGCTCCCACTGAATTTCATGTATACACAAGATTCATCTTCGTACTTGATGAAGTCAAATTCTTTGACCAATTCATCAAAACAAAGATTCCAATTCCTTGAAGCTTGCTTCAACCCATCTCATGGATCTTTGCAACATGCATACTTTATTAGGATTTCTCGGATTGACAAAATTTCGGGTTGTGTACTATACACATCCTTAATCATCTTTCCATTTAAAGAAAGACGTTTGATATCCATTTGTCATATCACACAGTCACAATATGCGATAATGGCAATTGAAACTCTAATAGACTTTGGCATTGTAACTGGCGAAAAGGTTTCAACATAGTCAATACTATGAATTTGCCTAAATCCCTTTTGTTACAATCCTTAGTCATGAAAGTATACATCTTTCCATCCATGTCGGTCTTGAAGACCTACTTGCACCTTTAGTTTTTACACCTTTAGGTGGATCAATCAAGTTCCAAACTTGATTATCAGCCATGGATTGTAATTCGGACTTCATGGCCTCTTGCCATTTTTCCGAATCAGGAGAGGACATCGCTTCTTGATAGCAAGTAGGTTCATCATTTTCGATAAACTCCACTTCATCACTTTCCGTAACGAGAAATCAATATTTCTTGAGTTCGGATTGTAACCTATCCGATCTACGATGGACTTGTGCATCTTGAACCGATTCCACAACTCCTTGTGAACTTGGTTCCGTCCCTACTCTTGGTTCCATATTATTTTCGGATTCTTGAACTTCTTCAAGATTAATTTTACTCTCATTAGATTTTTTATTGAGAAACTATTTCTCAAGAAACGAATTGTATAGAGCAACAAACATTTTGTTCTCTTTTGCGGTTGTAAGATTAATTTCCGAAAATAACCTTTGTCAGATTTAGGTGCTAACTTATCAGAGACAAATCTCTTCTTATAAGCTTTGCAAACCCAAATCTTCATGAAATACAAACTAAGTTTTCTTCCATGCCACATCTCATGTGGGGCCTTAGAAACCGATTTAGTAGGGGCTCAATTCAGTGTAACCGCATTATTTCTAATGCATATCCTCAAAAGGAAATAGGAAAATCAAATTGACACATCATCGAACGAACCATGTCCTACAAGGTTCAATTCCTCCTATCAGACACATCATACAATGTGGTGTTCCAGGTGGAGTCAACTTAGAAACGATTTCACAGTTTTGAGATGATTGTCAAACTCTTGGCTCAAATATCCATCACCTCGATCTAATCAAAGTACTTAATAGTTTTGCCAAGTTGTTTTGTACTTCATCTTGAAATGTTCGAAACATCTCAAACGATTCACCTTTGGACTTCATCAGATAGACATAGTCATATCTAGATAAGTCATCGGCGAATGTGATGAAACACCAAAATCCTCCCCTAGCAATGCTGCTTAATAGTCCACATACATCTCATGTATAATGACCAATAAGTCACTAGCCCTCCCACTAATCTTAGTGTAGGGTGGTTTGGTCAATAATCCCAATAAACAAGATCCACATTCCTCAAATGATTCAGAGTCATATGAGTCTAAAAGGTCCATGTTAATGGAGTTTAGATGTATGTTTCTTATTTATCTGACCAAGCCGGCAATGCCATATGAACGCGTTGTTCATATTATTCGGTTTAGATTTCCCATTTATATTATAGATATCTTCAATATTATTTTGTTTCTCATCATCAAGGATATGAAGACCATTCAATGACATATGCAATACAATAAGGCATATCATTATAAAACTTCTTATTCTCAATAAGAAAATTATATTTTTCATCATCCATATAAGAAACGAAAATAATACTCCTACCCAAATCCGGAACTTAGTAACATTTGTTCGAAACAAGTACTAATTCACTAGGTAAATTGACTTCATAAGTCCCTATGGATAATGCAGCAACTCTTGCTTCATTCCCACGCATAGGTTTAATTTACCTTCTTTGAGTAGCTTTCTATTCTTTATTCCTTGAACATTTAAACAAATGTGGGATCCATGTCCGGTATCATATATCCAAGAATAAGAAGTCGAAAGGAAAATATCTGTCATATAGATACTTGAAGCAGTAGCAATCATATTGCCCTTCTTCACCTTTTAGGCCTTCCTAATAAGCCTTGCAACTTTGCATCCAATGACAATCTCATTACAATGGTAGCAAAATGCATCCTTTTGAGACACTTTGGGTTTAGCATCTTCGGCTTTGGAAACTTTTACCCTAGGTTTAGCAACCTTTGCTTTACCTATTTTGTGTTTCCTTTTAAACCCCTTTCTTGTGTTAACCATTAACACAATCAAACCTCTCTTGCCTAGCTTGCACTTGGAACATTTCCTTTGTGCGTTTTGCTAGAACAAAAGTAACTTCCATATGTTCAAGGTTCTTCATAAGAGCCTTTAAACATGGTGGCAATTATAAGGCAAGCAATATTATTAGAATCATCAACATGTTTCTAATGTTGCTCCTTATTTGCCCTTTGCAACATTTGCATTAGGTTCAGCAGGAATGGATTCATCAAGAACGTACACATTTGCCTAAGAACCATTCTTTAGGCTTCTGATCCAATCAGAATTATCTGTACCATTCCTTTTGAACTTTGTCCTTCTTAAGGACGAATCGCAATTTATTGTGTAATGCTACTTCTACAACAAAATATGCAAACTATATGAACACATATCAATATCAACACATTTATCATCTAAGAGCAAATTATGTATTTCACAAATACTCCCACTAAATTATACACCTTCCAATGCAAATAAGCATAATATAATTTAATGAGCTAAGATCCAACTTTAATTTAATCTCAAGTACGCTATGGCGCACTTCTCAAGATTAAAATTAATTAGGTAGAAAACATCAATCATATCGTATATGACTCTTAGATCTTTTATGAGATTTATTTAAGACATCATATGTCTAAGCATATTTTAATCTCATCTTATGCCTTGGGTCCAAAACCATTTTGATAACCCAATTAAGTTCATCCACTTTAAACGTATAGGAACCACCATTTCCTCATCTTGCTCGCACAACGAATAGAATCAAAGTACCTCGCTATGGCGAGCCCACCCAAAACTATCCGTGTGGTCTCAAGTGTTTTAATCATGGATTGGCATAAAGAACTTAAAAGTTAAATGAAGGTTTTTTAAAGCTTATTATAAGCATATCAGCAACGATAATTATAATCGCGCACCAGGTAAGTTCCCAGGAAAATAGGTGAGCCACAAGGACTACTTAAGTACCAAATCTCTCCTTCGACAGAACTCTCCTTGTCATGCACAATTAGAATATCAGCTCTAATTAGCAACATAATCTATACTTTGTATACTGACTTGTTTCTCATAAACAATCAGATTTCTTTAAATTTTGCGTAAACTGACTTGTTTCTCATAAACAATCAGAAAACAAAAATTTTAATGTTTCAATTTAAACATTCAGGAAATTACAATTCAATGTTTCAACTAAACATCTAACAAAGCTCTTAACACTTAAGAACATATGATTCATGCATCGCAACAATTAATTAAAATCACATTTAAATTAATTAAGCATGCATAAACAATGAATTAATCTAGCATAGCCCTATAAATTTAATTTTCAGAAATTTATAGCAACCAGATTAAGACATAAACATATCAGATTATAAACATAATCACAGATTAGCAGAAAAATTTAACAAATTGATTTTGCCCAGATAAGGCAAAGTATGTCGCGTGACATAGACTTCCAGAAGTCCTGATATGTCGCGCGACCATACGAGCCCTTCAGACTGCCCATGGCCAACTCTGTCGCGTGACATTGAGTTGCCATGGCCAACTATGTCGCGTGACAGAGGCCAACTCTGTCGCATGACAGAAGCCAACTTGCAGATTTTTCAAACTTCAATCAATTCCAATCATAAAGCAATTAAATCATATAAAACAACCTTTTAACAGATTTAATCCAACATGATCAGAAAACGATTTTCACATTGTTTCACATAAACAATCAAAATTCTACCGCATACAAAAACATGCAACGAACATATAAACAATTTATATAAACATTCTAGCATGTTAATTCAAACTTAACCATACGAACGGGGCTCTGATACCACTGTTGGGTTTTATTGGGTCCATGCGCAGCGGAATTAGCATCTAAATAACACAAAACCCAAGAGCCCTAAGACCCGTTCTATACAATTAAATTGAATTCCTATGAGATAGAATTAACCAACCTTAATTGCTTTCCGTTCTTGAGCTATCGAACGATTTATCGGTGTGATTTTGAATCACAATCTTCGATCTTCAAGACTTGTGTCTTCAGATTAGAACTCTAGGCCTTGATCGTTGTACGAGCGAAGACCCTCTAGTAGTATCCACACCTTCGAATGAACCAAGAACGGTTCTTGAGGATTGCTAGATCTTAAACCCTAGGAAGAATATTGAGAGAACTTTTGTTGTGATTTTTCTTGAGAAAATTTGGCTAGACCATTAGGGTTCACAGACCTCATATTTATACTACATTAGTATAAGTATTTGTTTCCTAATCGAATTAGGAAACCAGTCTGTAAACCGCCTTTGACTTGTCCTGTCGCGCGACCAGACGATTCCTTTGGACAAGATCTGTCGCGCGATGACTTATGCCTAATGAGGAACTCTCAATTTTCTTCCTTTGATTTAACCAATTCTTTCTAGTTGTGTGTGACCCAATAGGATTATATTATGTTGGCAATGAGCACGATCATATCGACCCTCATAAAACATAAGCGGACTCTAGCAAGCCATTATGTCTACCCAATTAATATAGCGTAAGAGTTCACGTTTCCAATGGTACACTTCCATTTCTCCCTTTGTCTCACGATGTTATATTGAACACAAGTCATGGTCCACGTCAACTTGTATTAGTTCAATGCTTTCTCGATCTTGAGTATAATGATAATCCAATCGCATTGGGGTATGGCCATACACTTTCATCATTATCACTCATCGAGGGGCCCAAGCAAAACATCTCTCTTTCGAGGGACAAATTCCATCTTGACTTATCATCCTTCCCATCATGAATCCGATCATGCCAAAGATAGCCTTTATAAATATCGTGTTAAGATATCGTTTGACTAAAATCAAACATAACTTTCATCATATGTAAGGTCATGATAATCTCAGGTCTAGGGACTAAATGAAGTGACCATATGAGATTTAATTATGACATTTGACCATGACATAAATCTCATACGGGTCAAGTCCAGTTACTTGTTCTCTATCAAGTACCCATAAATTTAATGTGCATCTCTATGCGAATAATCATCATATGATTATCCATTAACATTTATACTAATTATTCACTTAATAATTAGGGATGGAGATTATTACAATAAATATGCAAAATATATAATAATCAAATAATAAACTTTTTCTATAATAAATGATAAAGATGATACATAACGGTTTTAAGTTAAACATAACTAAAGCCTAGGGCATTACACCAACAGTGTGATGTCCTCTGACTGAAGTGATGTCTATATGAGGACATGTGATGTCCTCAGACTGAGGTTTCAGGCGTGGACGTGTCGGTTTCCTATGCCGGGGATGTAAGTGTTTGCGCCTTGGGGGGAAGGCACTCGTGCTTTAAGTGTTTTAATTTTGGGAGGAGTGTTTGCCTTGTGTTTTGTCTGCTGGGGAAGAGTTCGGGCTTACAACGGATGCCGGGAAAGGCGAGGAGTATCTAAGTTGAGATCTTTGAAGGTGTCTATACCTGATGGATGTGGTTTTACCCATCCAAAAGATATGTTTCCTAGCTTATTTGATGCTCAAAACCTTGGGAATTTAATGTATTTTGTAGCGTTTTGAAAGTACAGGGGTCGATGTGCAACAATGCTAAAAATAGAAGATTTGTGCCTACTTTGGAAGTTTTGGGACCAAACTGCAACTCTGGGAAATGTGAGACTAAACTAAAATTATGAATTTCAAAGGCCAAAAAGTAAATCTTGGAACAGAAGGGACCAAATTGCAATTAGGTGAAAATAGAAGAAAAATTGGTTACAAAAGTTCAGGGGCCAAAGTGAAACTTTGAAAAGCTCAAGGATCAAAGTGTAAAAGAGAAAATTATAGTAATCAAAGTGCGACTGTGCAATTGTTACGAACCGAATCAAGGACTGCACAAATGAGGCCACGACAGTTGATGAAGGGTGGCCGACCAAGGGAAGCTGTTTGGCCGAGGCATCAGAGGCTTCTTGGGCGGTCGCTGTGGGCATGTGGGCGGACGCTGGGCATGGATGGGCGGCCGCTCAGCTGGCAGATTGGGCCTTGTTTTGGGCTGGATGAACACGGCTGTTTCCCAATTTTTTCAACCTAGGTTATTACATAATGGGAGCCGTAGGTTGAAGAAAAAGGGAGCCGAGACACTATTCCCAGGAAAGAAAAAGAGTAACTTCAACAGTGTTCCATCATATTTTTATTACGATTCGAAGTCGAGGTTTTTATGTTTATTTATTTTAATTTTGTGATTTCGATCATGAATATGAGTAGTTAATTTTCCATATTTCATGGATTGGATGTAGTAGTTGTCGAATTTCTATGCTAGTCCTATTTTAATTCTTCCAAACTTTCTCGTTCTTATTTGATGAAATATTTATCATTCAATTCATTTGGTTTAGATTGTTGCACTACCGTGGACAATTTATATAAAGATCTCTATTTCATCAATTAGGTTTAATTGTTGACCTACCGGAATTCAAGAAAACCTAGATTCATATATTTCTTATTTGCTTAATGAATTTCTTGAATATTGTTTTGAACTATCGGAATTTACAATACGATAGAAATATTTGGGTTGCAATTCGAACACCAAACGTCCCAACCCTTAGTCAAGTGAAAGAATCTTTAAACGAGATTGTTATTTTTATTATCTATTAAACTCTAGCATAGAAAGAAGACAGCTATGAAATCCAATCCGTGAATCCTTTTAATTTGGTTAAATCCTTTTGACTTGTTTGCTTGTTTTCTTAAGTTTCAGTACTTTAGTTTATTGCTTTAGTAGTTAATTAATCAATCAAATCAAAACCCCTTTTCCTTGGTTACTTTTTACACTAATTAAATCAATTTGTTCAACACACAAATCTCTGTGGTTCGACCCTTACTTTTGTATATTGCTACTTCGGTAACTTGTACACTTGCAAGGTTTTTATTACAAGAGGATTTTTATCCATCATGTTTTTGGCGCCGTTGCCAGGGATTTGTTGTGATTTGAACAAATTCGTTTAGTCGGTGTAAGTTTGGTCTCCGGTCATTGGATCCTAAGTTGGTTCCTTTGAACGACGATATAGACAAAGTTGAGAGAGGCATTCCCTCTACTCAAGCGTGCGAAACTAATTCTGAAACTTCTGTCACCGAGACAGAGGTAACTTTGAGTGAATTAGAAACTTCTTCAATGGAGGAAGAAGAATTTGTATTTGAAATGGCCTTGCAAGCTCCTACTATGGATACTTTCTCTAGGCCTATGGTTGACACGTCTGTGTCATGCATTGTATTGACTGATGCAACCAAAAGCTATAAGGTCAAAGGCCACCTTTTTAACATGATCCCTCAATTTCATGGCCTCCCATCTGAGGACTATTTGAATTTCTTGAGGGAATATATGATGATAGTGTCAGGATTTCCATTGAGAGAGGGTGTGACCGATGAGCACCTAAGACCTAAATTTTTTCCCTTTGCTTTGAGAGACAATGCTAAGAAGTGGTTAATGTTGCTCCCACCTAGGAGCATTAATACTTGGGATGAATTACATGATATATTTTTGCGAAAATACTTCCCACGTGCTACGTTAGCCACTTTTAGACAGAAAAATTATAGGGTTCACACAAGACTCTTTTGAGGCATTTCATGAAGCATAAGACAGATTCAAAATGCTCTTGGTGCAGTGTCCCTACCACAATTTTTCTCAACCTTTATTGCATCAAACTTTTTATGGTGGGTTGACACAAGCTGATCTGGCCATGGTTGACAACGCAGCTAGAGGTTCTTTAGGAGCCAAAACTGCTGAGGAGACCCAAGCCTTATTTGAGAGGCTAGCATTTAATTCTCAACAAAAGGGGTCAAAGGGTAAAAGAAATAGTGTGAATGGAATAGGGATGAGTGATGAGATCATAAATAGTTTGCACTTCTAAATCAAAATTTTGATAAGTTGGCCATGAGTAATACTTCTAATGTTGCATCTAATGTGTCATATGTTGGTAATTTGGTGCATGATGGTTGTGTAACTTGTGGTTCTAACACTTATTCCTATAAAGTTTGCCCCACCACCAGTCCATCTTTGTATGATCCTGAGAAGGTACAAATGATGCAGGCATATATGCAGAGGGTCCCACATAATAATCTACTCTCTCAGACATACAATCCTGGGTGAGGGGAAACACCCTAACTTTTCATGGGGAGAAAACCAAGGTAATCAAAACATACCCCTACATACTCCACCACCCCAAGGGTAATTGGAGACTAGGAAAGAGCCTTGGGAAGAGGCATTGGAAAGAATGAGGTTGGAGCAACAACAAGAGGCAAGGCAACAAAGTGCCGCCATTAAAAGCTTGAAACTCAAATAGGGCAACTTGCTGAAGCCCTTCAAAGTCACAAGCCCGGAACGTTTCCGAGCCAAGTACATCAAGCAATGGCCATATCCACACTACGGAATGGCAAAGTGGTAAGTCAAGAGGTTTGTTCTCCTTCATCTTCTTCTCCTCCTCCTCCTATTTCTAAAAAAGATGCTGAAAAGAGTACATGTGGATTGGGGGAAAAATCCAAAGACACATATATACCCCCCCAAGACATATGTACCATTGGTGCCCTTTCCCAGTCGATTGATGAGACATAAGTTAGAGCATAAAATGAAAGAATTGATGGAGATGTTCTCCAAAGTTGGCATAAATCTCCCACTGCTTAATGTGATTAAAAATATTTCGGCCTATGCAAATTTTTTCAAAGAATTAAACTCCAAAAAGCATAGGTATGGAAAGAATGAGATGTTGATCATGGGAGAGAGTGCCAGTGCCATAGTTCGACAAGACCTCCCATCTAAACTAAAGGACTCCGGAAGTTTCACAATTTCTATTACTATTGGGGATTCTAGTGAGGTGAAGGCGATGTTAGACCTTGGTGCTAGCATTAATTTATTACCATACTCCACATACTTGCAATTGGGCTTGTCCGAGTTGAAGCCCACCACAATGACCCTCTATTTAGCGGACCGTTCTATTAGGAGACCGATGGGCATTGTGGAAGATGTATTGGTTCAAGTGGGGACCTTGATAGTCCCCGTTGACTTTGTAGTTATGGATATGGTTAATGGAGGAAGTACGAGTAGAGACCATATTATTTTGCTAGGACGTCCTTTCATGGCCACAACTAACACAATAATAAATGTGGGGAATGGAAAATTGTCCATGATGGTAGCGGATGAGAAGATAGAAATTTCGGTTAATGATGTGATGAAACACCCCATGGACGATGATGGGGAAGATTGTGAGCCCTTAGATGACATAGAGGAGGATAAGTGTGCTAAAGTAGATAAGAGTGACGGTGAGAATTCTAGGGATAAAGCGGACGTTCATGATATGGCTAATAACAACAAGGCCGACAAACACTCTTTGAGTAACGGACCGTATCACCCCCTAAACCGACCACATAAGGAGTCAGTGTCAAAATTAAAATCTTTTTTCCTCTAAAAGCTGAAAGTAATAATTCATGAGCTCAAATTGAGGAATGCTATTGTCTTGATATATCTGATTCTTTTATGGCTAATATTGATGATCAAGATAGCTCCCTCTCATAATGATGTTGAGATAGATGAGGTGCTTGATGTCCGTGGGACCAAGGCACCAAATGAGTTTGGGGGAGAGGCCCCCATGAAGAAAAAGAAAAGGAAGGCCAAGAAGAAGGCCCCTAAAATCCCTTGGGCTCCACCCGAGCTAACCAAAAATGGTACATACATGTGGAAAGCGGTGGGCGGTTGTGCTCGCAAATATGCGAGGTGGGCCAAGGGAAGGAAAGCTAAAGCCAAAGAGAAAGTTGCAACCTCAAACCCCATGTAGTTGGGAGCAACGATCGGGTTAACGACCTTAACCAAATGCGCTAATTGGGAGGCAACCCAAGTAGGTATGTTTTATTTGCTTTATTTATTTGTTTTGTTGTGTCATATCTCCTTTGAACCCGAGGCATGTTTTTGTTCTCTTTGCTATGAGGACATAGCATGTTTTGAGTTTGGGGGTAGATATCTCTCCGAGTTTGTGAATTTATAAGGGAGTGTATATAGTGTCACCCTCCAAAAAAATAGAAACTTTTAAAAAATTTGTTCTTTTTATATTTTAGGTTGTTGGCTAAAGTCCATGGTGATTTGAGAGTGATTTAATTTTAAGAATCTTGAGTATTATTGTCAATATGGGGACATAATTGCATTGATACATGTGAAGTATGATTTTCTCCACCTTTCACTTCCATATTATTTTCCTTGATCATTGTTACCAATTTAAGAGACCTTTATAGGATCACTTTGGCATTCTCGGGGTCCCTAGAACATGTTTGCATGACTGTCAATAACACATCAATTAGGCTATTTGGTAAGTGATATGTGGCTATTTTCTTTGAACCCTATTTGTGAGCCTTTAACTTTCTCGTCACTTATATAAAAATTTCCGCTAGAACCCCTTTTGAGCTTGAAAAAAAAAAGAATGGAATCTCACACAAAGTAAGAGGTTATTTTAGACCATCATTCGCCTTCTTTTGTACCCTTATTGTTCTACCCTTTCAACTTATACACTATTTTCTCACATTTTCAAGAAAGTGAAACTAGGGAATGAATGAGAATGTTTGGGTGAAGTTTGGAAAATCAAAGGATTGAGTGGAAAGTGGTCATGAAAATAAAGAAAAGGGTCATGTTATGTAATGAAAAGAGGGGTTTGAGCAAAAGTATTGAATGCACATTCTTCGTGATATATTCGTGCAAAGTAAAAAAAAAAGAGAGAGAGAGAGAGAATAAAAGAAAAGAAAAGATTGAAAAGCCTTGCCCTCTCTAGTAATTGAAGTGGAAAGTGACCAAAAAGAAAGAAAGGTGATCAACCCCGAGTGTAAAAGTATACAAAATTATAAGTTTGGGGGTTTAATCAATGGATTGGCATGGAGCGGAGTGATAAATTCAAAGTGCGGATGTATGATGAAGACTTTCTAGTTTCACTTACTTGACTTCGTATGTCCTTACCTTCTTTAGGAATCGTGAACCTTGCCCACGCTTATCGCGATATATTACAAGCCGTTAAGCCATATTTGATCCCTAAAGAGTAGCCGGGTTGACAGTTTTATTTAAACTTGCATATGAGTGTCCTTGTGAAATTTCATCTTATTATCATTGATTTAGAGCATGTGATTAGTGACCCTATAAAATATCTTACTTTGTTGACAATGATCTCCATTTTTCATTCATCTTTCATTATGTGGTGGAGAATTGTAAGTTAGAAGCATATGTGTAATTATAGTCCCATGTTCTTGATAATTCTTGTAGATTATGTGTGTTGTAAGATCTGAGACTTGTTGTGCCAACGGCCTATTATATGAATTGAACAATCCCAAAAATATTCTCTTTTGTTTTAGTTAGTTAGATTTTATTTATTTTAGTTTTTTTTTACTCGGGGAAGAGCAAAAGGTAAGTTTGGGGGTATTTGATGGATGTGGTTTAACCCATCCAAAAGATATGTTTTCTAGCTTCTTTGATGCTCGAAACCTTGGGAATTTAATGTATTTTGTAGTCTTTTGAAAGTACAGGGGGGTCGATGTGCAACAATGTTGAAAATAGAAGATTTGTGCTTACTTTGGAAGTTTTGGGACCAAACTGCAACTCTGGGAAATGTGGAACTAAACTGAAATTATGAAGTTCAAAGGCCAAAATGTAAATCTTGGAATAGAAGGGACCAAACTGCAATTAGGTGAAAATAGGAGAAAAATTGGTTACAAAAGTTCAGGGGCCAAAGTGGAACTCTAAAAAGCTCAAGGATCAAAGTGCAAAAGATAAAATTATAGTAATCAAAGTGCGACTATGCAATTGTTACGAACCGAATCAAGGACAACACAAATGAGGCCACGGCAGTTGCTGAAGGGTGGCCGGCCAAGGGAAGATGTTTGGCCGAGGCATCAGAGGCTTCTTGGGCGGTCGCTGTGGGTATGTGGGCGGACGCTGGGCATGGATGGGCGGCTGCTCAGCTGGCGAATTAGGCCTTGTTTTCGGCTGGATGAACACGGCTGTTTCCCAATTTTTTCAACCAAGGTTATTATATAATGGGAGCCGTGCGTTGAAGAAAAAGGGAACCGAGACACTATTCCCAGGAAAGAAAAATAGCAACTTCAACAGTGCTCCATCATATTTTTATTACGATTCGAAGTCGAGGTTTTATGTTTATTTATTTTAATTTTCTGATTTCGATCATGAATATGAGTAGCTAATTTTCCCTATTTCATGGATTAGATGTAGTAGTTGTCAAATTTCTATGCTAGTCCTATTTAATTCTTCCAAACTTTCTCGTTCTTATTTGATGAAATATTTATCATTCAATTTATTCGTTTTAGATTATTGCACTACCGTGGACAATTTATATAAAGATCACTATTTCATCAATTAGGTTTAATTGTTGACCTACAGGAATTCAAGAAAACCTAGATTCATATATTTCTTATTTGCTTAATGAATTTCTTGAATATTGTTTTGACCTACCGAAATTTACAATACGATAGAAATATTGGGATTGCAATTCGAACACCAAACGTCCCAACCCTTAGTCAAGTGAAAGAATCTTTGAACGAGATTGTTATTTTTATTATCTATTAAACTCTAGCATTAAAAGAAGACAACTATGAAATCCAATCCGTGAATCCTTTTATTCTGGTTAAATCCTTTTGACTTGTTTGCTTGTTTTCTTCAGTTTCAGTACTTTAGTTTATTGCTTTAGTAGTTAATTAATCAATCAAATCAAAACCCCTTTTCCATGGTTACTTTTTACACTAATTAAATCAATTTGTTCAACACACGAATCTCTGTGGTTCGACCCTTACTTTTGTATATTGCTACTTCGGTAACTTGTACACTTGCAAGGTTTTTATTACAAGAGGATTTTTATCCATCAATACCCTTAGTGAGACTGTTTGGGGGGTCTAACCTAAGCTGAGGCTATTCTAAGGCGTCTGGACCTAAGTGAGACTGTTTGGGGGTGTCTACCCTAAGTTGAGTTTGATGGTGTATTTTGTGAGTCATGTAAGAACTTTGTTTGTGGGAATTTTTAGAAAGGAATCATGTCGTGCTGGGATTCTTCTTTGATGTAGCATTTATTACAGTTGTGTCTTGCATTTGAAGTTTATTAACATACCTTTGTTGTGTTTACCTGCAGGAGAAGGCGCCTATATGAGGAGGAAGTTGAGGACGTGGTATGCCTCTGACCGAGATGATGAGGAAATGGTGCCGCCTCTAGCTGAGATAGTGAGGATGTGGTGCCGCCTATGGCTGAGATAGTGAGGACGTGGTGCCACCTCTGGCTGAGTTGTTGAAATGTTTGAGGACGTGGGGCGCCTCTGACCGAGTTGTGTTGAGGACGTGGGGCGCCTCAGGTGCTGGACAAGGAGAGGATGGATGGCTCGTCTTCTCTTTCCTTCTTTGTTCTTACTCCTGCGAACTTCTTGGATTATCCGGTCGAGGAAGATGCTGGGTTCACCGAGGATGATGAGGTGGCTGGCGGAGGCGCCGAGATGCAGGAGTCTTTACCAGGCGGTGGTGTCGATGACTTGAAGTAGGACTCTTTTTTTTTTCTTTTCTGTGCACTATCTGCTTTTTCGTTGCAGGCATGGTGCTATGAGATCTTCTGGTGCCAGCCGTGGGACTGGGAGGATGAGGCCATGTTTGGTTATCCCGCCATGCTGTGCTGGGCTCGTTCTTTGAGGAAGAGGAGGACGAGCAGGGGAAAGGTCACCGTCACATATAAGGATGTGCAGTAATACCTGGAGAGGGACAGACTGGAGGGGTTTCCGCTGTACCCTTGGACTCCGTATGATGAGGATAAAATGGAGGGTGCCCCCTGGGTGACGCGGCACCGAAAGCTTCTGCGGGGTCTTACTTATGACTCCATGTACTTAGGGGAGAGGGTATTCTAGCAGCATGGCCCAAGTGTGCCTCCTATGGCTTCGAGGGATCCTCCCTTATATGTGATGATTCCTCTTGATATGGACGTGCTGGAGTATGAGAGGTACTAGGCCAACGTGAGTGCCAGGAGTTCGTCCTGGAGGGCAAGGAGTATACGGCCTTTATTAGGCAGAAGCTGAGGACGCCACAGGTGTTGGCGAGGGAGAGACAGACTGGCTTGTCACGTCCTCCAGATGTCCTGGTGCCTGGGATGAACTTCACGTATGTTCGCGGGGACTCTTCGAGGGGGAAGGTGTCAGTGCCCATCCCAGAGCATGGTCCTGCTGTTTATCGAGTTCACCGGGATGCTCCGGTAAGTTTGTTTACTCTTTTCCATCTTGGGATCTTTTCTGTATTTTTCTCTTTTGTCGAGTATTTTGGTATCTCTTTGGGTGAGCTTCTCTTTGGTTGTTTGCTTGCGCAGGTCTCGGGCCAGTCCTTGGACGTGCTGACTCGTCGATACGTGGGGTTGAGGGATTTTACGAAGAAGCTCTTGGGGAAGCTGTCATGCAGATCTTTGCGGAGTGCGGCGGCATTTGAGTCAATGCCTTCGAGGAGGTCTGTGGATATTCCTTGTTCAAGGGCTGAGCCAGAGCCACAGCCTGAGGTGCCGGTTTGGGAGCGGGATAGCTTTGATGAGGGGACGTCTTCGGGGGCCCAGAGGCTGCAGACCCTTTATCCGTTCTTCCCTTCATCGGGTGTGCAGGGTGAGGGTTCGTCCTCGTAACCCTTCTTTGACCTTTTACCGGGTTTGACCCCTCGGGCTACTTTGAGCATTCGATCGAGGAGGGGGTTGAGTATTCTGATGACGAGGAGGTGACTCTCGGGTTTTCCATGATGCCGGAGTTCCCGTTTTAGGAGGCTGATGATGATGAGTCGGAGTAGGACTCCTTTTGTTGTTGTTTTTTTTTGTATTGTATTTGTAGAGACACAGACATTTTGCATCTGCAATAAAACACTTGTATTTGGCATAGCAAAGTATTTTATTTGAGATCTAATGACATATTTGTGATTCTAGGGACCGACCTAGGAATTGTTGCTAGCTTATTTTATTTTTTGTGCATGTCGCATGAGTTGGGAATGCATTTGTGGTTAGTGTATGGTGGCCGAAAATGGCTTTGGTAGGTTTTCTGAGCAGTTGGGGGCTGAAACAGCTTTCACAGCTTCATGAGCGACGGCGGGAGTGATGCCTCCTGGGACGTGTTTGCTTTGTGTGTGATAGCCACTCGTTTCATGGTCAGCTTCCTTGGGATGCGTCACAGCGCTTTGGATGTGGTAGGCCACTGTCGGGCGGGCAAGGATATCGTTCCTTTGGTTCCGGGGGAAACCTTCCACGGTTTAGATCGCCTGGCGATGGGGGACCGGTTCATGTGTGGGGGAAGCCCCTGCTTTGGTCACTTTGTGGTTGCGAGAGAGAGAATTCAAGCTATGCTTGTGCTTCCGACATCTTTTAGTCTGTGGACATTTGCTTAGTGACCATTGGGTCTTGGAGACGGATCAGTCTGCTTGGGAGAGGTGGATGGTTTGACTTGGCATGCATCACCTCCGTTGGTGGGTTCCTCATTGGGGAATTGAGACTAGGAGGGCCTGTCAGGAAGTTTCCTATGTTTTCAGAGTTTTGTGTTTGTCTTGGTCCTCTTTCTATGTCCCATCGCTTGTTTCCAGGCAGTTCGGGATGAGGCAGGAGCCTTTACTGGGCTGGGAAGGCATTGCCACTATGGAGGTAGCCTCCTTCTGCATGACAGATCCAGATGCCTTTATGTATTTTCTGAGGGTATGGAAGTATTCCGCTTTCCCTCCCGTGGTTCTCCTTCGACATCGGGAGAGTGTTGTGTTGACCATCGAGTACCTGGATTGGTACGAGCAGTATGTCGGGCAGACTCAATTGGTTTTGGGGAGCAGGCGCAAAGCGATTCTGGGAAAAGATTTCCGTTTCAGCTGTGACCTTAGGAGTGCAGAAGCTTGGGTTAACCCTCAGGGTGTCACGGGAGATGCTTTATTTTACTATAAGACTAGCATTGACAGACTGACGGGGAGAGGTCCCCTTTTATAGACTTGTAGGAAGGAGATCCGAGCCGAGGCGCGGGCGAATGAAGTTCTGAGAGCGACTGGGTTGCTTGACCCGACTGGGAGGACTCCTAATCTTGGAAGGAGGGAGACAGATGTAGTTCACGTGGAACGAAAGAAGACTCGTTGGGGGACGATGGAAGAAAGGAAAGAGTGACGAAGGGACGAGTGCGAGTAGCATGGAATGACCTTCTGAAATACTGAATATCCATTCATTGTCATTTGTAGACACATTAATTGTTAAATGTTTTAAGTTGTCTTTTAGCATGTTGTGAGTTTGAAAGTAGACCGTGCTTGAACTCATCAAGAAGTGTTTTAACTGTGATGATTTGCGATTTACTTTTAAAGCTTTATCGAGACGCAAAATCTCTTGCTTGCTTCTTGTCTAAGCCTTGATGGCATCCAATTTTTAGATTTTGTGTATGCTTTAAATCGAACCAATGAAGGCTGCCTACGTTCCCCTCGGACTGAGGGGCTCAGGTCTGCGTAGTTTGACCTTCTTTTGTGAGAGAAGGGGAGACGGAAAAGTGGTAGAATGGTGCAACCCTGATTTTTGCCTAGACTGCCCTGTTTGGGGCTTTCAATCTAGCTGGGTATGTTCTTCAACACCTTTGTAATTTTTTTTTTTGAATTAACCAGTCAACCAAAAATGTGAAAGAAATGACTTGTAATGTACACTCGCAAGGGCATATATATTATTTTTGAAAAGGTAGGAACGGGTCCCTTTTTGTGTGAATTCCTTATTTGATGTAGGCACAAAAGAAATGCTTTTGGGCTTAACTCTTTTGAGAGAGTATGATCACTGAAAAGCTTGTAGAAGTGTATGGAAGCCCTTGCTGACAGAAAATTAGTGTTTAGCTCTATTTTTCCTATTTTGTAGAAAAAGAAGACTTGTCGAGACATCTGAAAACATGATATGTTCACAATGATCACATGTTTTCTTAAAACCCTTTGTTGATGTTCGGGTTATTCAACAATAAAACTTGATATGCTTGATTAATCATGAGGAGAAAGTCAATCGGTATCAAGGATCGAATTTGGTCTGGTGTGAAAGAAGGTTTGTGTATAGGAGAGGCCATTGATGAGACCGGGTTTGTGGATTTGTATGTGTTTATGACCGGACCATTTCTGGATGCCTACGTTCCCCTTAAGACAAGGTGCTCAGGGCAACGTAGTTCGGGGCCGAACCGTGTTTGGCTTTGGGGCAAGGGTAATGAATATTTGTGCGGCCTTTGGCGAAAAGGCATGGATGGGAGGTTGAATGATGAGGCACGGGCCTTGAGGTGATTCCTTGACAAGTCGTATTTGACGGCAGTTTCAATGAATCAATTGCTTCTTGATCGTCGTCTTTTATCGGCGGAGAAAGAATTTGAACACAACTTAAGGGCTTATGACATGATTCTGCCTTTGCTTTAACTGCCTCATTGTTATCGACAACTTCCATTCTTCGAGCTTTAATTTCTTGCCCATCTGTCAAGCTTCTGATTGGCGGTGCTAGGTCCTTGGCCTCATTTTTTTTCTGCTTGAGTTTTTTTTTTTTGAAGCTTCTGCTTGAGCTTTATTTCTTTTTCTTTTTTTTTTGAAGCATATGAGGGTGAAGGCAAGCCCATGGTTGAACTTTCTTGATGCGCACGAGGGCGAAGGCAAGCCCCTAGGTTGTTGTCGACATGAGGTCTATCTTTTAATGCTGAGTGACCTTTTATTGTCCTTTGATGTTGCCGCCGTCGTTGACTTGGTCAAGGTGATGGTGGGGACATGTTTTGGAAAGTGTATGGCTTGATGGAGGCCTTTATGTGGGGTATGGTAAGGTCTATGGGAAGCTATCGATTGACTTTCTCACACCAATTAATCAAAGCATTAATCATTTTTGGAATTACTTGTTGAACAATGCAAGTGATCACATAGAACAAAACCATTTCATTAAATGTAATGTGGGGTGCAAAATAATGTCCCAAGTCTAGCAAGAAAAGAAAGAAAGCTTGCGCATGGAAAATTGAAGACTTAATTACAATGTCCAAGGAGGACTTGATTGAACGAGAAAAGTACTAGAACCTACGAGGTTGACTGTATGATTTTTTTTAGAGTGTAGAGGGGGGAGAAGAAGACTCGATATTCTTTAGGCGAAGTATCGACGGAGAATTCTCCGATTTGCATCTCTGTAGGCTCTTCAGCAGTCCCCAAATTCACTTTGGTTAGAACCTTTTCGGCAGCTTGGGGCCGATTTTCCTCTCGTTTGACAACATGCTTAAAGATTTGTTTAATGTATTGTTCATTTAATGTGTCTGCGTTTTTATCAAGTGAATCATTATTAACTGTTTTGATTAGTTAATTTATCATTTGTTAAAGTGGCAATCAGGGGATACTCAGAGAGGTCGAACTTTTATTCAAAGCATAAGGAAACGTAGTTTTTGTTACAAACACATAATCTTTAGGCGTAAGACCATCAGGCGACTCGAGAGACTCAAACTTAAACACGACAGACTCTAGATTTTTTATTTCGAAGCTAGACTCTAGGAGACGAAGGGTTAGTCCAAGCTTCTCGATCTATTTCTTCTTGCTGGCTGTGAGTCCGCATTTGTGAAAGTTACGTCGTTTTTTACGCTGCCACTTGGCCGGCCTGTCTCGAACTGCCTTATCTCCGGGGAGCATTCAATCCACCCATTTGTGTGCCCCGATGCTGGAAAGGATTGTTGGGGAATAACCATTCTTGGGTTTTCTTTCTAATTTCTCAACGTGGAAGCCCCAGGTTCTGCCTTCACGTCCCTGATCATCACAGGAATTTGTCGAGGACTTATCCAACATGCTTACCCCGTCATTTCTAGGGAAAGGGTTTTCGACTGTGTAGGGACGGTGGGGGCATTCCCACTTTCCCTCTTCGATTAAGCCTTGGACAACTTTCTTCAACACGAAGCAATGGTCGGTTGTGTGGTCGGGGTAGTTGTGAAAAGCACACCATTTGCTCATGTCCATGTTAGGTTTGAGAGTCTTTGGCTGGAATTTTTTTAGAGGTTTGAGGATGTTCTGCTTCACCAACGTCTCGAATACTTGGCTTAGAGGCATTCCGAGGTTGTCGAAGTGAATGAAAGGTTGCTTCCCGGAAGAGTTGTTGCTTCGTTGGGCTGTGTTCCCCTTGTTCACCTCATTATTCCGGGGAACGAATTTCCATCTGTATTGGGGCCGCAGGGGCGCTCTAACTTTCCCTCTTCAATTAGCCCTTGGAACGCTTGTTTTAGTATGACGCAATTATCAGTGGTGTGGCTAAGGTAGTTGTGGAAGGCACACCGTTTTCTTATATCCATGCTTGGGTTAGGATTCCTCGACTGATAATTCTCAAGGGGTTTGAGAATGTTCTGCTTTACCAATACTTCGAACACTTGGCTTAGGGTCATTTTGAGGTTATCAAAGTGCTGGAAACGCTGACGTTTATTCCTCGGGGGTGCTTGGTCACGACTTCTCTGGATTTCATTCTGAATGTAGTGGAATGCCTCGGTAGCCCTTTTTCCTTTGTTTGGGGCAGATGCCGGATTAGGCGGGACTGCCTTGCAGCGGTAGGAAGAAACAGGACTGGCTACCATTTCCTGCGTGCTCAAAGCTTTTTCAAACTTGGTACCGGTATTGACCATAGCGTGAAGATCAGGATAGGGGTGGTGGCTGATCAATGTCCACAACGATGGTTTGAGGCAGGAGTGGAAGATGTCCATCTGTTCTTCCTTGGATAGGAGGTCCACTATCTCGCTTAACTTCTAATTCCATCTTTTGTAAAATTCCTCCACTGACTCATCATCTTTCTACTCAGTGGCCTGCAGGTCATGCCGGTTTATTTTCCACTTGAGGTTAGCACGGTATTTCTCCAGGAAGATATCACTTATTTTCTCCCAGGTGGAGCGATTTTCTGCTTTTACTTTAAGAAACTATGTGAAGGCTATGTATTTTAGGGAGCGTTGGAAGTGATCTGCCATTTGTTGAGGGGTAGCACCTTTGGTCCTCATACCTAAGACATAGGTATTGATATGCGTCCTTGGGCATTCTGTCCCATCGAACTTCTCCATTTTCGGCATTCTAAACTTTGGGGGGAGAGGGACCATCTTACTCGAATCAGTGGGTATAAGGGCGTCCTTCCTGGAGCTGTCCAGTTTGCCTTGCATGTCCTACATTTGTTCGATCAACCAATCCATGTGAGGGTCGATAGGCAGGGGCATGCTGCCATTTTCGGGGATGGAAACTGAAGACAGAGGTGGATTAGCTGATGGGTTCGCCATTTGGGAGTCTTGGGGTGGTAGTTGAGTGTATACCATCCCATATCCCTGATTGTTGCAATTGAGGGCGTTATTGCCCGGACCGCTAAGGGTTGTGTTTGGGAATTGGGGAAATGTTTCATTAGCCCCAAGTGGCAGACCAGCGGGTGGTAGGTTTGAAATGTCGGGATATTCGCTTGGGATGTCTGTCCTTGGTAAACATTGGGATTTCAGGTTATGGTTGCGAGGCTCGTATAGAGGCAAAGCATTGAATCCCGGGGGATATCGAGATACATTGGGATCTGGCGGAGCAGGTCCATATGTGTGCTGGTGATATTGAGCTTGTGGCGCAGGGCCGGGAAACTGACCGTGTCTTTGAGGCGGGCCTGAGTCGGGCTGCAGGCGATGCACAGTGAAGCTTTGAGCAGGAGCTGCTTTGCGTTGCTTGGTTCTCATAGCTTGGCGGAGATGGGACCTGTTGATAGCTTTGAGGAACCGGGGGAGCCGGTATTTCTTCTTCTTCTATGAGAATGAAAGTCCCATCAGTTTGGGGAACAGCGACGGTTCCACGACGGTGCAGGGTGTCTACGATCCAGGCTTGCTGTTCTTCTTGGCGCTTCTTGAGAGTTTCGAAGGCTTGCAGCACCTCCTCCATTGTCTGGAGGTGTCTTAGTGGCGGGGTTCCGTTTCCCTCACTGTTATCTGTTGATCCCGCCAAGAGGGAGTAGCGGACTGTTTGAACCGCTGAACTGGAAGGCTTGTCGGACCTTGTAACTTTGATACTGAAAAGGCGGCTCCCAGGTACTCTCAACCACTCTCGGTTCGCTGGAGGGGGTGACGGGTAAGGTTTAGACATGGGAAGGCCTTTTTTGGATAAAGGGGGAAAGCTCATGTGACATGCAGTTTCCTTTATTATTATTTTTTATTTATGATTTTTTGTTTTTTTAATTTACTTAAAACGTGTTTTCTCAGAATCCTAGGTTGGTTGGAAAAGATTGCTCTTCTTTTTCGCAACTATGCTAGATCCTGGGTCAGTGGAGACCATCTGTGCGGCTATAAGCCCCTCGTTTTGCACCTGTATTTCGTCAAGACCTCTCTTTACCTTGCTTGCGCAAGGGATCTGTGACGTTAGGCGTTGGCTAGGTCATATTGTCATGGCTGACGTATTAAAGGCTTGATGACATGATGTCATGTGGGCATGGATGTATATCCGTGACAGAGCATTGTCTGTGTGTAGTTTTGGAAATCAAGATCGGGTCAAGATTTTAGCATGACCTTTCATCGTCTTGCTTGCGCAAGGGATCTTGAGTTCCAAGCTTCGACTCAGAAAATGGCCGGCATGGGATATGTATCCAGGCTTTATGACACGGACTGGGTAAAAACCAATCGAGTCTGGACAGAGTGTGACGCAAGCGTGCAAGGTTGACACTGGCTAGGATGGGATGTTTGGAATGATCCCGTGCGTGCTCGAGAGGCGTAGGAAGACCAACCGAACTGCAACTCAGACCACTCCGGGTTTGGGGTTGTAGTGTGCAGTTTAAAGGATAAGAGTGCGCGTAGTGTGCGGTCACTAAAATTCTTTTTTTCTGAGGAAAACAGAAAGTTTTGCAGAATTTTTTATATGTATGTACACAGATGTATTATGATGCATTTTTTATTTGTATTTTTTTTTGTAAATAAAAAGTAAGCACATGCAAACACACACACAACAATTAAAGAAAGGGGTAATATCAAAGTTTAACCCTCATCATTGTTTTTAAAAATCTTTTTTTTTGTGTTTAAAAGTTTTTAAAACAACATATCCCCATCGGAGTCGCCAACTAAAATTACCCGGATCCGGCTCGCGCGTGGGCCCTGGCATCTCGCATCGTCGGGAGGTGTCTCGCTGCGTTTTGCCTGTAGAGTCGCCACGCCGTTTTGATTTAGCCCAAAACATTGAAAAAAGGCTTAGTTTAAAAACTGTTGTTGTGTGATGAGATTTTGAGTTCGGAGGTCAGGTTATGCCTCGGGAAGAGAATAGCAGAGCTCACCCGAGTCGCCTCGTAAAAACGAGTCTTTCGGTACCCCTCTTTCTTTAAAAGTTGTGTGTGTGTGTGTGCTCTTTTAAAAATGCATGATGTATATGATGTCTACATTATATGCTATGTATTGAAATGTATTGAAATAGTAATGGAAGGAAGCCTTACCAATGTTGGTTCGTGTCTGTCTTCCGCTTAGGAATAGTGTTTGAGTGTGAATAGTGCTCCGGGACGGACCGGGATTGCTTTGGGGATGTACCAGTGTCTGCGGACAGAGCTTTGGCGTGCCTCGGGAGTGTCAGGTGTGTCCTCGGGCAGAGTTTTGGCGTGCGTTAGGATCGTCGGGATTGTTGAATGGGCTCGGGCAGAGGTTCTGCAGGCTTCAGGATCGTTGGTTGTGCTCGGGCAGAGTTCCGGCTTGCTTCGGAATGGACCGGGATTGTCCGGCAGGACTTCGGGATGGACCAGCAAGGCTTCGAAATGCCTCGGGCCAGCTCGAGAGCATCTCGGGAGCGCTTAGCAGGGTTTCGGAGTACCATGAGGGGCCTCGAAATGCCCCAGAGGGAACCGAAAGGGACCGGGATTGCCCCGAAGGGTCTTAGAAGAGGGGCCTGAAGGCTGGGGGAGAGAGGAGAGAAAGGAGGTGTGTGAAAAATGAGAGGGGGAGCCCTCTATTTATAGGGGTCTGAAAATGGCCAAAGTTGTCGCGGGACATAGTGTAAGTGCTCCAATTTGAGCTTGTTAGAATTTTCGTTAGAAAATTAACGAAAGTTATAACATTTCTAACAATTCCTAACAATCCTAACCTTTCTAACAAAGTGAGGGTAAAATGGGCATTGTTATTTAAGGTTAAACCTTAAAAAGAATCTCAAAAAAGAAAAACAAAAGAAGAAAACCATAAATAGAAATGCTGGAAACATAAACTGGCTGCCTAATTTGAATTTTAAAAAAAATATTCCTCTTGTCCAAAGCTGGAGCTGCATTTAATGAACAGTGCACGCTGAGGGTTCCTGTCCGCGCGGATGGGATTGCAATTTCCAGAGGGCTATAAATTGAGCCCTCCAGTCACAAAAATAAGGAGCCACAACACATTTTGCACCGAACCTCGGCGAAATATAGAGAAAACGGTGAGAATTCACTTGAATTGTCACCATTTTCTCTCCAATCTTTCCCAATTCATACTCATCCACTCACTCTCATATTAAAGCCCTAAACACTCATACACTCAAGCCAAACACTCAAGAACACAAGGAAGATTGGTAAACCCTCCTTCTCCTAACCCTAAATCTCATCCATGCATGCATCTTCAAACTACAAAATGTAGTTCCTTCATCTTCTTGCTTTAGATCTAAGAAGATCACCATGGAAGACCATCTCCATGGATGATCTTCTACAAAGATCAACATTATTTTCAAGTTCTCTTACTTTCTTGCAAAGAAAACTCATTTTCAAAACCCTAAAAACCATTTTCAAGCATAAAATCTCATTTTCAAAGGATAAAAATCCCCTTCCCAAGCAAATGAAATGCTTAGTCCTAATGTACCCCAAGGATGGTTTGGTATAGTTGATTCACCACTAAAATGTCTAGTGATCACTAACCAAAACCTAGGGAAATGGGGACAAGCATGGATGCAAAACCCCCTTTAAAATCATATTCTCCTTCTTGGGAAGTTGCTGTCCAGTAGCAATTTTCCCAGACCTCAGTCCATTGTCTTAATTTTTGGACACAGATGAACTTGGAATTTGGTGTTGACTACAAAACACTTTTTGTAGCCAACATCCAGAGCTTTCCATACATATTTTTACTTTATTTTTTTTGTGAGTAAAACTCCTCTTTTCAAATTTTCTTTCAGAGGATAGTTCATCAGCTTCTGGGAATCCAGATCTCATATCTGAGGTTTCCAGAAGGTTTTGACCCCTCAAATCTTTTCCAAAATGGAAAATTCCTTCGCAAAAATCTTATTTAAGGTGTCTAGAACAACTTTCATTCTCTGAGTTTATCCAGATTATGAAGTTTTAATACCCTTGAATCCATTTAAAAATCAAAGGTCCACTGCCTTTTTCATTCTGGCAGAAATGACTCTCAACTTCAAAAGGTCTTTTGAGTACCAAATCTCAATCCAAAAATCCTCCAAAAAATCATGGGATCAGTTTAAAGTATTGAAAAGATATCCCTATTTTTACTTTTCTGAGTTTCAAAGTATTTTGGCCAAAACACACACACACACACACAAATGATTTTCAGCTTGGAAGACTCGTTTTACGAGGCATTCCGGGTGCACACTAACGTCCTTCCCGGCGTGTAACATGACCTCCGAACCTAAATCTCTGATCTCGGGCTTTTTTCAAAGTTTTGGCCCTCAAAATTAAAATGGCGTGGCGACTCCGTTTCGTTGATTTTCTTTCAAACAAAAATGGGAAAATTTTCGACACAATCACACATCATCACAGTGGCGACTCCGCTGGGGACTAAGCTTTTTTTTAAAAAAAAAAAAAATGGTATTTGGTATATTGGTGGAAACCACTAAATTTCCCGTTATCGCCTCCTAACACGAGTCGGGGATAAATTGTGGTCTAACAATCCCACGTACCGGTATCACCGTTTTCAAAAAAAAAAAAAAAGCTTTTGAGGGTCAAGCTTCCGTCCCGGCTTTGAAAATCATTTTTGTGTGTGTGTTGATTTTTGCACAGTTTTCATGTTGTTTTGGCCGCCTCGGAGAAAGTCAAAATTTTGACTGTCGGAATAATGTCCCTAATTGTCGGAATTTTCGTGCTTACGTGCTTATGTGCTCATTAAAAATTTCAAAAAAAAAATTCAAAAAAAAAAAGGATTTTCAAAAAAAAAAAGAAGAAGAAAATTCTCAAAAAAAAAAAAAATCATGCATCATATTTTTAAGACACATAAAAAAATCTCTATTTTACTCAGAAAAAGAATATAGACTGCTTGCACACTACGCGCACGTGACCGTACACTGCACACTACGTCCTTAACCCGGGGAAATCCTTGTCGCGGTCCGTTTGGTCTTATTACGCCTCTCGGATGAGCACAGGACTACCCAAACATCCCATGGAGCCTCGTGTCGACCATGCACTTGTCCGTGACACACTTTGTCCGAGACCCGGTTGGTTTTTAGTGCAGTCCGTGTCATGCCCTGTCCGTGTATAGACCTTTCCTTTCAAGCCTTTGTCGGCATACCGACTCAATATCTTTCGGGGACCCTTATCAGTCGAAGTTCTGCCGGTTTTCCGCCGCGGACTTTGACCAAGATATTGACCGGCGCCTTGACTTCGGCTACGGCGGCACAAATTATACACCGACTCCCAAAGATTGACACCGAGTCATCAAGGATTAATGACTATTCCATGTCTAATTACGGCTTAGCCGACGACAAGTCAAGATCAATCGTGGACGCTTATCGCCCCAAATCCTGCCGACTTTTCGTCGAGCCCTCGGACATGATCTTGACTTTTGACGTCAGCTTTGTCCGTAATTTACATCGAATGCTCGTTAAGACTCGATTACCCGCCGGACTTTTAGGATCGTTTTTCTTTCGGTCGGTGGGACCCGCTTGCCCTATAGGACCCTCGCCCGGGTGTCCACCCCGGGAGGTCGAAATACGGGTGGAATACGAGGGGCTTATAGACGTAGTGACGGGGCCCACTGATCCAGAATCGAGTAGTTTGCGAAAAAGAAGAGCAATCTTTTCCAACCGATTAGGTTAATAAAACATGTTTTAAGTAAACGTGAACAAATAGCGCATGTTGCATGTGCCTAATGCCCAAACACCTACCCTCCTTCCATTCCCGGACATCTGAACCCTCGTGTCCTTTCCCCCGTGACTCCGCACAAAGCTTGGTTTCGGGCACCGGGTCACCGTTTGATCGGTTGGGAAGAGTCAAGCGCGTCATCAGCTTCGCCGTTTGTTCCGACTCCGGGTTTCAGAATGTCTGCATCGGCCGGAAATGATGGGGACCACATTGCTCCGTCCTCCAAAATCCCTCAGACAGACCAGTATTGGATCCAGTTGGTAGAACAGATGAGACTTCGACATGAGGCTCAAATCGATGACCTACTTGGGGTGGTCGCAGGTCATGGTTTGACTATCAGTCTCAATTCCGATGGCACTTTTACCGCAAAGAAGGCAGAGAGTTCTCCTCCTCTTCTTAATCGTCCGGATACATCAAGATGCTACCCCAAGATTCCTATGTTTCCACCGTAGGGACTCTGCCCGTCGACTTACGGGGCAGCGGCCCCCAAACGGCGATCGGGGACGAAGGAGTTCGGTATACTTGTCGGTTGTCCCCTCTCAAAGTGATGATCCCACAAATATCGGCTGAGTGATGAAAATCGGGGAACAGTTGAAGAAATATGGTCAGCCATCAAAGCCCCGGAAGAACGCCGGAGACGGGACAGCGAGCTGGATTGAAGAGGCCACACGCCACTTCGGGACCTTAACAATATCCCAAGCGGCCAGGGCTACCACGAAGGACAAACATGTGCGTTCCCAGGGACCTCAATATCTCTCATTATCCGGCGGAGTCCAATCACTCGCTACCAAATGAGCCCGGCGCGAATCCCCCAGGACCCGGTTCCACTCAAAGTCATTCCAAGACCGCTCGGCACGAGGTCCCAAATCCGCCGCAGTAGTAGAACACATTTGGTGGGATATTTGTGGCTGTCCCGATTGCCTTGAAAGGGACTATCGGGGTGGATACACGAGGATCGTCCTCCTAAGAAAAAGAAAATTTCCTCCCGGCCAAAAATTGAAGGAGAGATTCGAGGCCGGTGATAACAATGTGGGAACGCTCGGGAGCCATGCGGGGATTTGATTATTATGTACTCTACTCCGGTCGGTCTTCCCCAAAGCAAAAAGGGGTAAAGAGCGAGAAAAGCCTTGCCAACGACGAGTGAGACCTTCGGATACCGCAGAGAACCGCAACGAGAAGTCCAACCCCCTCGGGGTCGGCCAAGGTTCGGTTGTCCAGCTCCCGAGTATACACCGATGAAGAAAAACCGACGCCGGTCTGGCGCTCCCACTCAATCAACATGTTGACCGGAGATGGCAACCGCCACAAAAGGCATCGAGTATAACCCGGGGGCTTCGGCAAAGACTCTACCTCGCAAGAAAAAGGCACGAAGCGACGGGTTTAATGACTCTCTATCCCGAGACAAGGACCAAATCTATGATCCTCACCTATATGGGAGTATGATCACCTTCGCGATGAAGATTTGCCAAGAGATGTCTCCCAAACACAATGAAGCTTTGTACATCACTATTCGGCTCAACACCATGTCACTCCACGGGGTATTAGTGGACAATGGATCATCGGTAAACGTCCTTCCTCGGCATGATGAGGGCCCTCCGCATAAATGAAAGGCGCGTGATCCCATCTACCGGACTGTCAAGGCCTACGACGGTTCGTCTCGTCCCGTGCAGGGACGGTGACTCTGGAACTGCAGTACGAAACCCAAATGGTGCCCGCAAAGTTCCATGTAATGGATATCCCCTCCGAGTTCACAGCCCTACTAGGGGCGCCCTTGGTTGCATCACATGAAAGCCATAGCCTCCACTCTCCACCAATGCGTCAAATTCATCAACCGGCGGGGAGACCTTGAAGTCATAAGGGGTGACGAGTTTCCTCATAGGGAACGAAGGCTGAAACAATAGCCAAGAACGCCCACGGTCAAACACCGGGGCTACATCCTTCAAGAGGCAAGTCTCGCCGGCATCCTTTGGAATCCGGCGATGCCAACTATGTCGACACACTCAAGCGAGCGGACTCAGAAGAAGTTCGATTCATCAAATTTAATTGCTATTTCCAACACTTGGAGGCATACTTGGAAGGAAACGGCGAACACCGCCATGATAAAGGCACACAAGTCCCAGGTCCTCAATCACAGATTTGTCGCATTCTGCAAACCTATTCTTTGGCCTCGCCGGGCGAAGAGATTTTCATGATAAAAGTCGACAAACACCGACGGACTCGGCTCGAATCTATGAATGTCGTGTGGACGTCCTCCTTGCTGAACTACCTGCCAAGCCTTTCCGCTCGAGTATGGGACATGAGATTTTTCTAGCGGCTCACCGAGACGCAATGCGTCCTTACATCTGGATTGAGCGGTCGGATTGTGACGAAACGGAAATCCCAGGATTGAGGAAGATCCCTACATCCACATGCTCGGCTTTCGGACGCCAAACACAATTGATTACGGTTCGAGACAAAGAGATAATAGCAACGACTGAAGAGGGAACACATAGACCATGCCTTTCCCGGGTTTTGAAGCCACCGACAGCGATGCCTTTAAAGAATTGGGAAACTCTCTCGGGCCCGTCCGCGACCAAGGAGGAAATGATCACCAAGCTTGGATTGGTCCCCCGTCCTTTCGTGTCAACCTTTGTAAAGTCCTCCGAGTCTCTCATTGTTGAGTTCGAGTCTCTCGAGTCGTCCGACGGCCTTACGCCTGAAGACCACGAAATTGTAGCAAACATTGTATTCCCTCTTATTCTCAAATGAAATGACGAACCTTTCGAGTATCCCTTAATTGCCACTTTAACTAATGATGAATTAACTAATAATCTAAAAACAGTTAATAACGATTCACTAGATGAAGAAGCAGACACATTAAATGAACAATATATCAAAGAAATCTTTAAGCGGGTTGTCCGGAAAGAGGAAAATCGAGCCCAAGCTGCCGAAGAGATTTTGACGAGTGTGAATTGGGAGCTGCGGAAGAGCCTAAAGAGACGCAAATTGGTAGTTTCTTCGAAGGGACGAAAGGGATGCCCTAATTGAGCTGCTAAAAGAATTCGTGGATGTGTTCGCATGGTCTTATAAAGATATGCCGGGCCTCGATCCTTCCATAGTTGAGCACCGAATACCGCTCGACCCGGAAGTCAAGCCGGTAAAGCGAAACTAAGAAGAATTAAGCCCGAATGGTCCTTACAAGTGAAAGAGGAAATAGAAAAGATGCTCGGGCAGGTTTCATCGGGGTCATTGAATACCCAACATGGCTTTCCAACATAGTAACGGTGAACCAAGGCCAACGGAAAAATCCGATCTTTGCGTAGACTTTAGGGACTTGAACAAAGCCGGTCAAAAGACGATTTCCCCATTGCCAAACATCGACATTTTGGTAGATTCCACGGCCAACCATGAAGTCAAATCCTTCGTCGACGGTTTTGCCGGCTACAACCAAATCAAAATGGCGAGAAGAAGATCAAGCCAAAACAGCCTTCACAACCCCTTGGGGCACATCTTGCTACACGGTCATGCCATTCGGACTAAAGAATGCGGGGCTACGTACCAAAGGGCAGCTACGGCTACGTTTCCATGACATGATCCACAAAGAAATTGAGGTCTATGTGGACGACATGATAATACATTCCAGAGGATCGAGATGGCGGCACTTTGTTGATTTGAGAAAATTCTTCGGCCGCCTCCGAGACCACGGCATGAGGCCCGAATCCCGGCCAAGTGCACTTTCGGTGTAAGACGAGGTAAGGTGCTAGGATATATGGTGACGAACGGGGAATCGAAGTAGATCCCCATAAAATCAAGGCGATAGTTGAAATGAAGCCACCAGGACACCGACGAAGTGAAATCCTTCATGGGAAAGCGCAATACATAAGCCGCTTTGTAAATCGAGTGACCTCGATCTGCGAGCCAATCTTCAAGTTGATGAAGAAAAATGCCTACACATAATGGACCCCAGAATGTCGGCTTGCCTTTGAGCAGATTAAGGCATACCTTGTGAATCCCCGATTCTCTGCCCACCACATCGGCAAAAGCCACTCTTGCTATATCTAAGCTGTCACGGATACAGCAATTGGGGCTATGCTAGCTCAAGAGAAGAAAGATTCCAAAGTCGAAAACGCCATCTATTTCGTAGCGAAAGCTCCAAGGAAGCGAACTCAATTACTCTGTTTGCGAGAAGACTTGCGCGAGGTTTGAGTGCAGGTAGTGGGAAAGTTGAAACACTACATGCGGTCTCACCCGATACATCTTGTCTCAAGAATAGACCCCATCAAATATCGTTCGACAAGCCTTCCATCTCCATGAGGTTGGCAAAATGGTCGTTCTTTTTGGCCGAATATGACATCACTTATGTTTCAAGGAAATCCGTAAAAGGACGCATAATGGCGGAACATGCGGCCGATTTCCCAAGTGATGAGTCAGGGACTGAACCTCAATTTCCCGATGATGGAATCTTCGCTCTAGAAGGAGAAAATCGGCGGCAACTCTTCTTCGACGGGCGTCAAACAAAAGGGGAACGGGATAGGAATGCTTACAGTCGATCCTGCGACGAACACACCCCCATAGCGGTAAGGGTGAACTTCGAAGTCACCAACAACGCCGCTTGAATATGAAGCTTGCATAGCCGGGTTGGAAGCCGCCCTTGAAAGAAATATCAAGGAATTGGAGGTGTATGGAGACTCTGCCCTCATCATCAATCAGGTCTCTAACAAATGGAAGACCGTGGATCCGGGTTTGCAGAAGTATCATGCTTACATGGAAGAACTAGTGGCTCAATTTAAAGAAATCGGCTTTCATTACCTCGCCAAGAGACCAAACAGATTCATGCAGATGCTCCGCTACACTAGCCTCTCTTGTCGAAATACACGAAGGAAAGTCTGTTAAACCATTCGTAGTCGGGAGAAGAGAAAACCCCGCCTATTGCTTCGAAATTGAAGCGGAAGCGAACCGATCAATGATCCCCGGTACACTCGTATTTACCAATACCCGAAGGATGGCGAGGCCTCTTTCAAAAATGAAGATGGGGAATATAAAGAAGGAATCAAAGCGAAAAGTCTCTCGGCCCTGAAGCGACTCGCCTCCCGTTATGTTCTTTTGGGAAACATGCTATACAAAAACGTTATCAAGGCCCCCTCTGCGATGTATCGGCAAACAAGAGGCTACCGAACTCATGAAAGAAATACATGGTGGTACTGCGGCCCTCACATGAATGCTCGAGCTACGATGCAAATCATGCCGAGAATGGGGTACTTTTGGATCTCCATGGAAACCGACCGCATCCGGTTCGTTAAAAGCTGCGACAAATGTCGGCGATACTCAAATCTTAATCACTTGCCTCCTCACGAGTTATCTTGCATGACAACCCCTTGGCCTTTCGTCACTTGGGGAATTGATGTCATAGGCAAAATCACACCATCGAGCGATACGGCCACGAGTTCGTCCCTGGTAGCCGTGGATTATTTCACCAAGTGGGTTGAAGCCAAAGTCCTACAAAATCCTCAACTCGAGGAAAGTAGCCCTCTTCATCAAAGAAAACATCATGTGCGGATACGGGTTGCCGGCCGAAATCGTCTCGAGATAATGGATCCCACTTCGAAGGGAATGTGAAAAGCTGGCAGAATTCCGAATAACCCGTCACAAGTCATCTCCTTACAGGCCCCAAACCAACGGAGCCGTCGAAGCGGCAAACAAGACTCTGGAAAATATCATCCGGAAAATGGCCGTCCAAGGCGAGAGATTGGCAGAAGTTACACTGGCGCTGCGGGGCTGAGAACATCGGTCGAACGGCAGCGGGAAACACCGTTTGCCCTCACATACGGAATGGAAGCCGTACTCCCAATCGAGCTAGAGATCCCCTCGCTCAGTATCTGCTTTGGAAAGCCGGATCAACGAGGTCGAATGGCTCCAGAGTCGCCATGACGAATTGGCCCTACTAGATGAACGCCGGCGAAGGCCATGGAACACATCCGGGCCTACCAAGGAAGAATGGCTAGAGCCTTCGACAAGAAAGTAAAGCATCGGGAAATCCGAGAAGGTGATCTCGTTTTGAAAGAAAAGCCCCAGTCCGTATCAATCCCTCGGCAAATGGGAGCCCGTATGGGTCGGGCCGTATGTCGTCCGGAAGATCTTCTCGGAGGAGCCATGCAACTTGCGGACCTCGACGGGAATCCCTTTGTACACCCGGTGAATGGTGACAAGGCTGGCGAGATACTACGCGTAAAAAAAAACAAACAAAAAAAAAAAAACAAAAAAAAGAGTGCTAAAAGAGTAATACCCGACTAGGTTAGAAACCCGAAAAGGGCGGCCTAGGTAAAAACGAGGGTTGCACCAAACAAAAAAAAAAAAAAAAAAGAGTACTAAAAGAGTAATACGACTAGGTTAGAAACCCGAAAGGGCGGCCTAGGTAAAAAATAGGGTTGCACCAAACAAAAAAACAAAAAAAAAAAAAACAAGAAAAAAGGAAAAGTGCTAAAAGAGTAATACCCAACTAGGTTAGAGACCCGAAAAGGGCGGCCTAGGTAAAAAACGAGGTTGCACAAAAAAAAAAAAAAACAAAAAAACAAAAAAAAGAGTTCACCAGGTTGAACTACGAAGACCTGAGCTCCTCAAAATGAGGGGAACGTAGCGGCAAATGAAACGGTTCGGTCTAAAGCACAAATAAAAGCCATACTTTGGCATCAATACAATTGATCGCAGACCATGAAAGCGTCTCGAAAAACTCTAAAGCAATTCAAATATTCATTACAAGTTAAAAGCTCTTTGATGAGTCTAAGCCCGATTCATTCCTACAACCGGCAACCTGCTAAAAGAAAACTAAGATACATAATCAAACTAATGTGTCCGCCATGACAAGAAAGGGATACTCTGAGACCTCGAGTCACTCCAAGCCACTCGCGTTGGCCTCTCCCCTCTTCTTCCCCTTCGAGTCTTCTTTTTCGAACAGGGAAAAATGTCGGTGTTCCTCCTACCAAGCTCGGTATAGGGACGGGGTCTATCAAACCAGCCTCTGTCGGGGCCTTAGTAGCCACTAGCGTCATCCCTCATCTCCACGTAACCTAGCCGGTAGCATAGGAGCCCTCCTCTCCTGTCTCTTGACGTAAGCCTCATAATCGGCCGCGCCGTCTCCGCTCTGTCATGAGGGTTGGCCCTCGCCTCGGCCCTCCTCCTCTCGAAATGGGTCCTCCGCACCCACAATGGCCTCACGCCGTCTCAAAATAGCCACCTCGAGTCTCTCCTGCATGCCTCTCATACCAATCCAGGTACCAAGTGGTCAGGAACACCGGTCTCTGACGCCCGAGAATGACCCGAGGAGGAAAGGCATCATACCTCCATGCTCGGGAAAGAAATGGAAACACCGAGGGATCATCCATAGAAACAGAGCCACCACCCCGGTGGCTATATCATCAAAACCCTCCAAAGGAACTCCGCTCCAAGCCAAACCTGTCTCGGGACTAAAGCCGGAATATAGAAGCTAGACCGAGAAAGCCCCTAAGCATGACCACGGGAGACCCATCCACGAATCACTCTGCGAGCCTCCACCCGCCAACAAGGCACCGACCATCGATATCTTCGCCCGGCGACCCGCCATCCAACGCTCCCACGAGCCCCGATCATCAAAATCTACATAAACACCTCTCCCGGCAAAAGTCCAAGGCTCGATCATATCGAGGTTTCCCGAAGAACCCCCAAACGCTCCATCGCCCATGTGGTCAAGAGGAACGGGCCGCCCGCGCATATACCGCCGCCTGTAGCTAATCTGGCCGAGAGCATGAAAAGTCTCCCCAAGAATCAAAGGAACGACATCTCTCGCCCAGGCGACGGTGAACGATAATATCCAAAGAAGGACCGATGGCGAGATCCCAAAGGAATAGACCATGAACAGGGTGCCAAACATACAAAGTGCAAAGGCATCCCAATAGGCGTCATCTACCAAACCTAGGCCCCTAAATCTGTCGGGAAGACCGGAAATATCGAAATGATCGGGACCACGGATCATACCTTGCGCTTCCTCCGGGGAAGATGAAGGAGGACGCACGCTGTCAACAAAAGAAGCCCCTCCGGGCAAGGGAACCGCTATCTCTTCCACCTCCAGGACCTCCAAGCAAGGCCCGAAATTCTTGACAGTCGGAACAATCTCGTTGAAGGAAAGACAAAAGACATGCCTTCTAGTATCCCAAAACGAAGAAGAAGCTCTTAAGAGGTCATAATCCGAATCAATTCTTTGAGAGACCACAAGCATCGTCATCTTGTACCTGTCTTCAAAGAAGGATCTTCTCTCGTGCATAATCTCCCTACACCACTCCTTGAACTTTTCAAAGAACAACATGTGCCTTTCTTTGGACAATTTTGATGGAGCTTTTCTAAAGTTTTCCATGGTTTTTCTCTCTTTCTCCCGAAAATGGCCGTTTGGACTGGAGGTTGAAGAGGATATTTGAATTTGAAATAAAGCAAGACCAGTGCGGACCAAAATTAAAGGACAATGTCGCATTCCCCGTCCTATCCGCGCGGATGAGTTTGCTAAAAAATCTTTGCAACCAAGCCGCTACACCAAAAGAGGAATATTCCGTCCGGTTGCTCGAAACTTGTGCAAAAACCTCTCCAAACCAGTCCATATACTAAACACCCTTGCAAAAAAAAAAAAAAACAAGGCTCATGCAACACCGCATTCATACCGCATTGCATTCATAAAATAAAATCCTAAATTATTACATTCCAAAAAAAAAAAAGAGTGTGCAAAAAAAAAAAAAAAAAACAAAACAAACAAACATCAATAAAATCCTAAATTATTACATCAAAAAAAAAAAAAATGTGCATAAGTACAAATCTCAAATCTCAATCTCAAATCTCAAAAAAAAAAAAAAATCAATCGAGTCTCAGGCGATGTCGCCCCCGGCCCCCTCTTGCGACTCGGGCCCGCCTCCTCAGGAGCCCCGAAAATCTCGGGCTCGAGAATCGTCCTCGTCTCCAGAAAGAGGCTCATCAGACCAACCGGCACGCTCCGATAGGGCAAGCCGAGATCTCGTGAAAAATCGTATCCGAAGGTAAAGGCGTCGGACTCCCTGGACATACGAAGACGACCCGCCATGCCGCCATACGTGTCCTCGCCCGTGTGGATCCCCGAGAATAACGTGATCCGAAGGCGCACCGCGCGGGGATTAAGGAGAGGAGACAAAGGAGTCTCTGAAGAAGTCTACGAGCGAATAGGGGAAGCCTCCCCGTCCGCGGGCGCCGGCCGTGGCCGCCTCGCTCTAGCTCGAGGAGCCCCGCAAGCGACCATCCTCCCGATGAATCTCTTGCCCCGATCACTTGCTTCGTCGCCTTCTCGACGACCACCTCCGAAAAACTGCACAAAAGCAAAAGCGTCAAAAAAAAAAAAAGAGAAGTGATGCTAAAGATGATGAAACAAAAGAAAGAAAAGAAGGGGAAAAATCCGTCCGAGGGTACCGCGGGATCCCAAGCCCCTCCCTATCTAGAACCTGAGGCATCCTCAGCCTCCTCAAGACGAATGTCGCATATGGCTCAATCGCCATGAAATCCGAGAAGTGCTGGCCGGCTCGGTAATCATCCCAGGTCACGGACCGATTGCTCGGGTGCATCATATCGACGGGAGGCTCCACCGGTTTCCTCAAAGGCGACCCACGCCATGCCGGCGCGTCACCCTCTCTCCCAGATAATATGCATCGCAGTCAGACCCCTCAAAATCCTCCGCCGCAGTCCGGATCTCGCCGCCCTTCACTGCGCCACCTCAAAGCGATCCTGTGGGAAGAATATCATCCCCTCATCCGTCTCGGCCTCCGTCAAAGGAAGGCAATCCGCGTACACGAGAGTCGTACGCCCTCGGAGCTTATCTTCTCCCGGGCATGCTTGGACCAAGACTGCATGGCCGGATACGCCCCGACGTACTCCGCCGGCTGCCGCCACATCCTGACGTGGAAAAACTCCAACGTCCATACCTGCGAAAGGTAAAAATCCAATCAATCCAGTGCAAAAGAAAAGTGCGTGCTCAAAAAAAAAAAAGAAGAGGGAAGCAAAAAGATAGCTCATACCTCCAGGGCAAACTCAAAGCAGTACAAAGAGCTCACAGCCTTCCGGCTGTATCTATCAAGAGCAAAATAAAGCTCTGCCAGCCCGGCCTCTCCCCACGAGACATCTCCGGCCGTCTCCATGTCCTCCAAGGACCTCAACAAGGCAAAGACTGCCGTCCCCTCAGCATGTCCAAAGAGCGTGCTCGAAAAAGCAAACCACAAGAAGGCCCTGGCAATCTGATCGGTGCCTATCCTCTCCTCCCCAGCCTCGTAACTCACAATGGTCTCCACGATCTTGCCGTAGACCACGGCATACTCCATCCCCATCCCCTTTTTGGGAATAGGGGAAAATCCCAGAAGGGCCTGCAGGTCCAAGTCGCTGTAACCATCCCGCCACTCAATGCTGCGTCCATTAAAGGACAGACCCGTGATCGCAGCATAGTCGGAAGGCGTAACCGTAGCCTCGCCCCAGAAGAAATGAAAAGTGTGGGTCGCGTCCCACCAATGCTGGGCCAAAGCGAAGAACAGACCCTTACTCTTAGGGAACTTAACCAACCCCCTCAAGCTCTCAATGAACTCATACAATCCTGTCTCGATGAGGATCTGTCTCGGACTCATCATCGCCCCCCTACCCAAAATCGGGAGCCGGTCCCACAAATAAATCACAGACTCCACCGATCCCCGAGTCTTCATCTTGCTCAGCTGCTTCGACACGAAGCCATCTCCGCCCTGCGATTTCAAAAAAGAGAAAGATGTCAAAAGAAAAAAAAAGAGAGTCTGCATTTGCATTTGCACAAAAAAAAGAAAGGAAAGCATACACATGCATCATGCAACACAAAGTTCAAGAAAATTCAAGAAGCATAACGGCATGCAATGAACCCAGCCCCATTTTTCTCACACAAAAGAAGACAGTTTTCGGCAAATCCCAATCAACATTCATTCATACATGAAGAAAAAATTCATACAAGGAGTCAACGGAAGTAAAAACTCCATCCCATTTTCATAAAATAACATGCATACATTCATTCAACGGAAGCAAAAATTCGTCCCACTTTTCAAAAAAAAAAAAATCCTATGCATACATGCATATCATTCATCATCTCATATTTCAAAATGGCAAAATGCCCATTCTTTTCAAACAAAATGCATCTACTCATGCAAATTCCAATTTCAAATTCCCAAAAAAAAAAAAAAAACACACAATTTTCGAATTTTCATTCATAATTTTCGAAAAAAAAAATGGCAAAAATGCCAATTCTTTCCCCAAGCAAAATGCACATTTCGAGTTACCCATATACTCATTACAACATGCAAAGCTAAAATTCAAAGCCAAGAACATAATTTCCGGATTTTCATTCATAATTTTCGGATTTCAAAAAAAAATCACCAAAAATCAATTTCAAACAAAAATCGACAAAGGAATCGAAGAGATTCGAAGTATACCGTTCGGAGACTCGGATCGGTGGCCCAATGTTGCCAAGCATCAGGGTAATGCTCCTCCGCAATCGATTGCGAAAGTGTGTAATGCCTCCTCATTCGAACGAGCTCTAATCGCCTCTCCGCGACCGGACCGCGTCCTTGGCCTTGAAAGGCAACTCCCCCGTGTTCCATAGCTTGAAAAATCGAAAAAAATTGGAAGGATTTTGAGCTTCCTAGGCCAACAATGGCGGTTTTGGTCTCTCCCTCTCGTCTCTCTCTCGAAAAACTGGAAAATAGTGAGGAAGAAGGAGAAGGGCGGCGCGCCTTTTTAAAACCCCTCTGGACTTCACTCCTATCCGCGCGGATAGGTTTGAAGGGTCAAAAAGACCCTTTTGCCCTTTAAAAATCTAGGACTCTGCAGCTTAGTCCTCAACTTAACCAAATGTAACCCCCTTCAAAAGAACCCCACGGCAGTCAAACGTAAGTCCGATTTCTCCGAGAAAGCTAACGGAATCCCGTTTCTTTCATCAAAATCATCCCCGGCAGTAAAACGTAAGTCCGATTTCTCCGAGAAAGCTAACGGAATCCCGTTTCTTTCATCAAAATCATCCCCGGCAGTAAAACGTAAGTCCGATTTCTCCGAGAAAGCTAACAGAATCCCGTTTCTTTCATCAAAATCATCCCCGGCAGTCAAACGTAAGACCGAGTGCCCCGAGAAAGATAACGAGATCCCGTATCTTTCATCAAAATCTTCCCCGGCAGTCAAACGTAAGACCGAGTACCCCGAGAAAGATAACGGATCTCGTATCTTTCATCAAAATCCTTCCCCGGCAGTCAAACGTAAGACCGAGTGCCCCGAGAAAGATAACGAGATCCCGTATCTTTCATCAAAATCTTCCCCGGCAGTAAAACGTAAGACCGAGTGCCCCGAGAAAGATAACGGATCCCGTATCTTTCATCAAAATCATCCCCCGGCAGTCAAACGTAAGACCGAGTGCCCCGAGAAAGATGACGAATCTCGTATCTTTCATCAAAAACCTTCCCCGGCAGTCAAACGTAAGACCGATCTCCTCGAGAAAGATAACGAGATCTCGTATCTTTCATCAAAATCATCCAACGGCAGTCAAACGTAAGACCAATTCCCCAGACGAATACGTCTGATTTTCCCCAGACGAATACGTCTGATTTTCCCCAGCAAAGGCTAACGAAATCCCCAGCAAAGTTAACGGAATCCCAAAAGCCAACGGAATCTCGAGTAGTTCTCGAACTACGAAAGGGCTTGATTCCCACTAGGGATACGTAGGTAGCCTATCATTAGGTCCAGCCCCTCGACCAAAACGGTCACCCTCTCCTTCGGCAGCAGACGAAGTCCACCGAAAGGCCATTTCAAAATTAAGGTCCGAGGCACCTAAAACGCCATCTCCAAGGTTCGAGGCACCTAAAATGCCATCATCATCAAGGTTTGAGGCACCTAAGACGCTATCACTAGGAAAGCGATAAATCGCAATCATCCCCAGCAGAGACCGAAAATGGTCATTCCTATCCCCAGCAGAGCGGATAGCCATCAGACCGAAAATGGTCATCTCTTATCCCCAGCAGAATTTCTTTCCAGCAACCGACTGCAGAACTCGCTCATCAGGTTCGAGGCACCTAAAATGCCATCATCTCCGTGGTCAAAGACCCGAACTACGATCGGCTTGATTCCCATTCGGGATACGTAGGTAGCCTATCGCTAGGTTCAGCCACCCGATCACTCGATCATCCTGCCAAATATGGAGCCTTACTCTTATCGACGACCCCGCTTCCTTCGAAAGCGCCGTCGCCGAGGGGCTACTGTAAGTGCTCCAATTTGAGCTTGTTAGAATTTTCGTTAGAAAATTAACGAAAGTTATAACATTTCTAACAATTCCTAACAATCCTAACATTTCTAACAAAGTGAGGGTAAAATGGGCATTGTTATTTAAGGTTAAACCTCAAAAAGAATCTCAAAAAGCAAAACAAAAGAAGAAAACCAAAAATGGCAATGGCTGGAAACACAAAAACTGGCTGTTAATTTGAATTTTGAAAAGAAATATTCTTCTTGTCCAAAGCTGGAGCTGCATTTAATGAACAGTGCACGCTGAGGGATCCCATCCGCGCGGACATGATTGCAATTTCCAGAGGGCTATAAATTGAGCCCTCCAGTCACAAAAAAGAAAGAGGAAAAACACATTTTGCACCGAACCTCTGGCGAAATATAGAGAGAAAACAGTGAGAATTCACTTGAATTGTCACCATTTTCTCTCCAATCTTTCCCAACTCATACTCATCCACTCACTCTCATATTAAAGCCCTAAACACTCATACACTCAATCCAAACACTCAAGAACACAAGGAAGATTGGTAAACCCTCCTCTTCCTAACCCTAAATCTCATCCATGCATGCATCTTAAAACTACAAAATGTAGTTCTTTCATCTTCTTGCTCTAGATCTAAGAAGATCACCATGGAAGACCATCTCCATGGATGATCTTCTACAAAGATCAACATTATTTTCAAGTTCTCTTACTTTTTTGCAAAGAAAACTCATTTTCAAAACCCTAAAAACCATTTTCAAGCATAAAATCTCATTTTCAAAGGATAAAAATCCCCTTCCCAAGCAAATGAAATGCTTAGTCCTAATGTACCCCAAGGATGGTTTGGTATAGTTGATTCACCACTAAAATGTCTAGTGATCACTAACCAAAACCTAGGGAAATGGGGACAAGCATGGATGCAAAACCCCCTTTAAAATCATATTCTCCTTCTTGAGAAGTTGCTGTCCAGTAGCAATTTTCTCAGACCTCAGTCCATGGTCTTAATTTTTGGACACAGATTAACTTGGAATTTGGTGTTGACTACAAAATACTTTTTGTAGCCAACATCCAGAGATTTCCAGACATATTTTTACTTTATTTTTTGGGTGAGTAAAACTCCTCTTTTCAAATTTTCTTTCAGAGGCTAGTTCATCAGCTTCTGGGAATCCAGATCTCATATCTGAGGTTTCCAGAAGGTTTTGACCCCTCAAATCTTCTCCAAAATGGAAAATTCCTTCGCACAAACTTTATTTAAGGTGTCTAGAACAACTTTCATTCTCTGAGTTTATCCAGATTATGAAGTTTTAAGACCCTTGAATCCATTTCAAAATCAAAGGTCCACTGCCTTTTTCATTCTGGCAGAAATGGCTCTCAACTTCAAAAGGTCTTTTGAGTACCAAATCTCAATCCAAAAATCTTCCAAAAAATCATGGGATCAGTTTAAAGTCTTAAAAAGATATCCCAATTTTTACTTTTCTGAGTTTCAACTTATTTTGGCCAAAACACACACACACACACACAAACAAATGATTTTCAGCTTGGAAGACTCGTTTTACGAGGCGCGTCGGGTGCACACTAACGTCCTTCCCGACGCGTAACATGACCTCCGAACCTAAAATCTCTGATCTCGGGCTTTTTTCAAAGTTTTGGCCCTCAAAATTAAAATGGCGTGGCGTCTCCGTTTTCGTTGGTTTTCTTTTAAACAAAAAAATGGGAAAATTTTCGGATATCACATTCATCACACGTCCCAAAAACCCATTTTCCCGTCCCTAAAAGTATTAAGGACGGCATATAGGACGGGGATAGGGGGTCCTAATTAACACGCGTCCTAAATACATTAAGGACCCCCGTCACCGTCCCTATAACTTTTTGAAGACGGCAAATGGCCGTCCCTAATAATATTTATAATTAAATAAAATTTATTATTTATTTATTTATTTTGCTGGAAAAAAATGGCGGGAAAAAAAATTTGGCGGGTTAATTTTGGAGGCAAAACATATTTGGGACGAGTTTTTTGAGACGGCAAAGCCGGCCCTAATAATATTTGCCGCCAGAAAGAAATATAGGCGGGTAATAATTAGGGACCTAGTCCCCGTCCCAAATGTCATTTTGGATTAATTAAAATGTTGCCCAAAAAGTCAAAATCTAAAATATTTATCATTCAATAACTGACAATATCTCATAATTTACAAGATCCAAATACATAAATAAAATCACACAAACTCATGCATACGACAACACCAAAATCAAGTATATTAACCAAAGCTAATCAACTACATCATCCAAATAAAGTCATCAATTAACCAAACAAAAATTAGATTCTTTAGAAGTAGTTCGAATCTCCATTTGATATAATTTGACTAAATAAGTTTCTAACTAGTTCTAATCATCTAAATTGCAAATGATGCATTCAAACAAAGTATTTCCCAAAAAATTGCTTCTTCATCATATCGTTTCTTGATCGAGCTCTTCATGTAAACCAATATGCAACTATTAAGCAATGAAACCTGTAAAAAATAAAAATATTACGTTAAAGGAGCCGCAAGCCTGCAGATCTCATCCTCCTTCTATATCTAGAGGTTACATCTGTCAAATTGTCAAAGATGAGAGGTGTTTTAAGTCATTTTACAACCAGAAGTGAAGAAGATATGAGCTTAACATATGAACTATTTGCAATCAGCAACTCGTGTAAGTTAAAGTAACATGCTGATGCTAGAACAGATTGGTAATAGGAATAAACCACACAAGTCCAATTTCTCCAGTAATTGGAGTAACTAATCTTTGAAATTGTACCAAACATGTTCAATTATTGCAAAGAGAAGTAAAGATATGCAATAAATCACATTACTCTGCAGCAAAAAAATAAATGTATCAGAGTCACACCTGGAATTGTTATTCCTAACAGTCATTGCATTACCAAATGCTTCAAGGACTGGATTGGACTGCAAAAATTTAGTTGGGGAAGGCTTAGAATGCATATAAAAATTGTATAATACATAAGTAATGGAAGCTATAAAATAATTCAAACACTATTAAAAATATAGAAATATAAGTCATGTATCATACTTCAAGAACTTGCTGTTCAACTGTTCGACCTTCAGTTGCTTTCCGACCGCCCAAGAAGGCAAGGTACTGCATAAGCATTTTGGTGGTCTCAGTTTTACCTGCTCCACTTTTAGAGCCGTCAATACGGGAATACGGGACGGGACGGGACGAAATTACGTTGTCCCACGACGGGAGCGGGACGAAACGGGACGGGACAAAACAGGACGGGACTAAAATACTCCGTCCCATCCCGTCCCATTTGCGGGACGCGGGATCCCGCGGGACCCATGCGGGATCCCCTCTCAGTTCCTTGATCCTGCAAAATAGGTATGAATTCGTGCATAAATTGTACTAATAATTCAATGTTATATTTAGCCATGTTCGATTATTGATGGAAAAAATTCCACTGTGTAATAAAAACCTTGCAAGTGCACAAGTTACCGAAGTAGCAATGTACAAATAGTAAGGGTCGAACCACAGAGACTCGTGTGATTTAACAAGTAAATTTAATTAATGCTAAAAGTAACAAAATGGGGTTTTTGATTTGGATTTATTAACTAAAGTAATAAAACAAGAAATTAAACTATTTAATTGAAGAAGACAAGAAAGTAATAAACTAGGATTAAATCAGATCAAAGGAATTCACGGGTTGGAGTTCATAATTGTTTCCCCTCTATGCTATGATTTTGATACGAAAAATACAATCTCATTCAAAGAATCTTTCACTTGATTAAGGGTTGGGACGTTTGGTGTGCGGATTGCAACCCCAATATTTCTATCTTGTTATCAATTCCGGTAGGTCAAAATAACATTCAAGAAATTCATTAAGTTCACAAGAAATAAATGAGTCTAGGTTGTCTTGAATTCCGGTAGGTCAACAATCCAACCTAATTGATGAATTAGTGTACTTTAAATAAACCGTCCACGGTAGTGCAACAGTTTAAAACGAATAAAATAGTGATAATTAATTCATCAAACAAGAATGAGAGAGTTTGGAAGAATTCAAACTTGAATTAGCATAGAGGTTCAACAATTACTACATCCAATCCATGAAAAGGAAAATTAGCTACTCATATTCATGATCACAACCACAAAATATGAATAATAATAATAATGCATCAAGCCTAGAAAAAGAGCAAAAACCTTCAAAATCCGAAATCCTTCAATCCTTCAAAAGCCTAGGCAAGAAAATAATAATCAAAAGGTACCTAATAATCATACTAATAGGAATATATATATATAGTCCTAAAGTAATCCTTAATAAACTAGGAAAAGAATTTAAGAAAATCCACCAAAATCTGCTTTAAGATCCTTGCTGACGTCACAATACGCGTCCTGGCACGAGTCGTGCTAATTAGCACGAGTCGTGCCCTTCAGTCCAAGTCGTGCCCACGAGTCGTGCTAGACCCCTCCACTCGTTCTGAGTAGCTATGCTGTAGGTGTGCATGAATCCCACTCGTGAGAACGAGTCGTGCCACTGGTACCCACTCGTGCTGAGTAGCTGGTTGGAATTGGCTTGACTCCATTCGTTCCCAAGTCGTTCTCTGGCCTTCTTCAGTCGTGCTCCACTCGTGCCAAATGCAGAATTGCCCCATTTTGACTCAGCTTTGACCTGGCCTTCATCCCTTGACCATAATTGACCCCGAGCTCGAACCTTGACCAATTTGCTGCCCTTTTTCCACTGACAATGAACTAGCACGCTCCACAAGATTTCACAACCAAATACAAATAAAAAGCCAAAAATACCCTCAAAGATCATTGTTTTCTCACACATCCTCACCTAACAAAATGTCACTCAAATACATCAAAACTAAACTAAATACATCAAAAATCATTGTAAATAATCCGGAAACATAGGCAAAATATATGTATCAAATCCGCTCATCAATTATAAACTTTGTTTCGAGTAAAGAGAAGCCCAAGAATCAAAAACAAAAATCAGAACCCTTTTAAATAACACTAAATATATTTCGATCCTCAGATTAGTGTACCTCAACGCGTCCATGTAAAACAATAACTGTGTCAGATAAGTTGTTCGCCTTCACAACTTCCTTTGACTGATCAAAAGTTGCCAAAATAAAACTCCAGTCAATTTCTTTTTTAGCACATATGAGGATGCATTAAAATGCAAAGAATACCAAATATAAATTTTTCTGTACCACCACACCATGCAGCCAAAGCATTAGCAGCACCAAGCACTACAATACCAAAACCATGTTTTTGGCGAATGGTAGTATCTTAAATTTGTCACAGCAGTACAATATCTTACTTTATTGAAGTTCCTGAACAGCACCCAATCCAGCCAATTTGGAAAATAACAGTATTTCTATTGAAGAAACATATGAATTGTTCTTCTTTACTGTGTGTTCAAGAACAGTAGACCAATTAAAAAACAACATGTGCTCAGTTATCTCTCCTTACATTACCCTTCCCCACCCACCCCCGTTTGATGATGGACACACATAAGGGAAAGAAGCTGACTACATAACATACTTATTGGAGGGAGGGAGGGAGGGAGGGAAGGGCTAGCAAACAAACAAACGTTATCTGCCACGTTTGTAATTCCGAATGGTAAATTCCACTTAGAAAAGCGTAAATCATATGTCAGACACTAGGACCCTGGATATCCCGCAGTTAATTCACAGATTTTTGCTGGGTAGGTGCAATGGAGGTCGGGGCTGGATACCCTGCAGTTAAGTCCAACATAACTTACTTTGCCAGTAACCTGGTTCCCAATCCACATATTTACAAGGACAAGATCAATACTTGTAATATTCTCCATGTCAATAATTGGGATAGAGAAAACAAACTGTCTATGTAGGAAAAGGAAAGATAGATAAGCATAAACAGTAGGAGAAAGTCGAGGCAGAGAAATAACACAATGCCACCAAAATACGACACTCAATACAAAAAGGACACTCCATCCACTATCCCAACCCCAAACCAGTCATGCCTGTGCAATGAAAACTCTAAACTAGTAAAGGTCATGCATTTAGAGCGTTATTCACGCAAAAGAAGAGTTAAGTAACCACCTCATCTAAAAGCTTGAATTGTTGGACAGAGGCGCAGCAATTGTATCACTTTTTATCATTAGCCAGAACAATGTGCATAATTTTCTAAAGGATATTCTTAAGAAAATTACCTGTAAAGCTATCTCGCTGGCATCCACTGCGTAAACCTGGTAAAAGCACATTTGTCATGAATGAGACAACATCAAACAAAACAAATTAAAATTAGGGCAGAAGCAAAAAAACAGGAAAATCATGATTGCAGTTAAAACGAAAGCAAGATGGGTGTAACATTAAACCTTCATTGGCGCCCTTCTTGAGCTGTTTGTAATTAGCGGCTTGTTGAATGAGGTCTAGTATGGTAAATTGGTAATAAAGAGTTGGGCATCAGCCAAAGGGTAGGCCTTGGGATTAACTGCTTCACCTGTCTGCAAAATTAAACATGGAATACATCCCTATGATCATTTGGTCGTCCAGCCGCATCACCAACATAAAAAGATCTAGATCAACAGAGTAATTGTCAAAACTAGTATCAGATTCACATAGTGACATCTTGGCAGGAAATCAATGCAAAGATGTTGGGTAATTTGTAAAGGAAAAAAATTGGAGGCGGATTAATTTAAATCTCTAGAAAAACAGAGCTGAAAATTAGGAGGACAACTGATCCATATCAATTTGAATGCCAGAGTTAAATTGTTGTTCCATGATATGCCACATCCCTGGTTTAGGCTTGCGAAAGGGGTCCTCTTGATTGGCAGAAGTGAATCCACAAGCAATGAAGACCAGTTGGAAATGATTGTTAAAATGAATCTACCTAACTTCCCTTGGAACAAAAAGTAAAAAAGACATATAAAACAAAGAAAATAGACAATTTCTAATCCATGGTATAACAAGAATCGTTGAATTTAGTTTAACAAAGAGAACACAAATTAATGACTTGATCTCTCGAGAACATGAAGGCGTACAAGCAAATAATCAATTTAGCAAACTTCTAAAGCCCATATGATAATTTCATCTGAACAGGTGGAAATTATGTACTCCGTATATGATAGGATAAATAAAAGACAAGAATAGCAACTGAATCGGGACCTTCACACGCTTGATGAAACCGTCGAATCTTCCAATTTTGGAGTCCACAGCTACCTGTCTCTTATTCTTCCAACGGTCAATGTTTGATTCATTGGTGAAGATACCCTGTTAGATTAAAAACCAAGGTAGTTTATGTCACTGACCATATGTCACTTATGAAGAGTATAGTAGGTGGCAAGGAAGCATCTTCATGCATCATGGTGGTATAATTTGGTTACCACAAGGCCTAAAAAAGCACGCCCTCATTAAACCAATGCAATTAGAGTAAAAGAAACTAAGCAGATGAGAATGAGACTTGTAACCAAATTTTAAGCACCTACCTTCTTTCCATCAGTGATCTGGATCTCAACTTCTTGCCCATTGATTTTTGTTACATCAATTGCTTTCTGCCTTTACAATGCTTTAATTATATTTCACTGTATTGTTACAGATACCAAATAGGTGGATCTACTTAATGATAATATGAATAAAGAAATGAGTACGAATATATTGCCGGTGGATCTGGCAATTCAGCGAGAAGGTCGCAAAAGCGTGGTTCCATCAGGATGCTAATCGACAAAATCGTTGGAGGAAAGATGATCGTACCTGGGTTGAACAGACAATCGACAAAATCGTTGGAGGAATCGTTCTAGCCTGGAAATAAGAAAACTGAAATTAGGGTACCAATAATAGCAAATATCCCGATTATGTTTCAAAATTGAAGAAGTGAACGAATAATATGAAGAATACAAACTGAGAGATTGATCGCCGAACCTGAGAGATTGATCGCCGAACCGTGGTTGATTTTAGGGTTTACGCCGGTTGATTTGCTAGAGGGAGAAAAAGAGGGCGTAGCATGGTAGAGAGAACAGGAAGAACATATTGATCGCCGGCGAACCGTGGCTGATTTAAGGGTTTACGCCGGTTGATTTTCTAGAGGGAGAGAAAGAGTAGCGCCGTAGCGTGCTGGTGAGAATAGGGAGAACAGGAAGTGGCCGGCGAAGGGTTTTCTTTTCTTTTTATCTTTCTTTTTCCGGTTTTGTTTAAAGTTTTTTAATTAATAGCAGCGTCCTTTTTAAGCCCAGTGCCGACCCAAAGTGAAAATTAAAATTGAATGTCTTATTAAGTTAATAATAGGGACAAGTAATTTTTCCCGTCCCAAAAATTGATGTCCCTAAAAATGACCAATCAGGATTGTAACCACCTATACCAATTCAAGTCAAACAATGACTCCTTAAAAGATATAATTCTCTTAGGATTATGTCTTATCTCTTTACAAGTTCACTCCAACATGGATTCTACCAATCCATCCCTATAAATACAAGCCATATGGCTCATTATTTGGTACGTTACTTTTTACAATACAGAAACTCTGTCAATTTAGTTTCTTACATACAAACCGTGAACTTACTCTCACGCCGGAGGGCCTTTAGCCGGATCCGCCCCGGCTTAGTTTACGTGTTTTCTCTTATTTTCAGGCCTTGCAATCTCCGGAGCATCCAAACGCTTGAATTTGGGCTGATTTGACGATTTTGGCATCATCAAAAATAATTATTCGGGGCGAAAGTTGAGTCTTGTGAAACACAATATCCATTCGTAAGTAGAATTTGTTCCGCACCGGTGCTGACGGATTAGCGGCAATCCTATCGTAAAATAAAACGTTTTTTCGACTTTTGATGAAAGCAATTCAAATCAAGAGACCTACGACATACTGTATTTGGATTTCCTGAACTTTGAAGGAATGATGCTTCAATATGATGAAATTATATATAGATTTTGAAGAGGTGCAGTTGCCTTTTAGGGAATAGTAGGGAATAGGCACAATTCTAGCTGGGTGAATCTGGGTCATCCGATTGCACCTGATCGATAAATCAGATTCAAGTAACTGGTTTGATCCAGCACCAACGGGGACAGGGCCGGCTCTCTAGGTGTGCAAGAGGTTCCTCCGCTCCGGGCCCCAAATTTTAGAAGGCCCCCATTTTATCTAGGTCCATTAGGTATATAGCTTTCAAATAAAAAATTATGTTGTGCGAAAAGTAATGATCAATGTAATAAATTATTTTTGAATTTTATTACTTAATTTTATAAAACTTTAATATTTATATAAAAACACTTATATATACATATAATATTTTTTGTATTAATTTTTAAACATTATGGGCCCAATATTCACATTTCGCACAGAGCCCCAATAATTATTGAGACGGGCCTGAACGGGGACAATGCATCAACCCGCGCCCATACGAAGGGTCGCAGATTGTCTAGATATGCGCACGGATCTAATTCGCGGTCTGACCCGCTCCAACCACTCGGCCGAACCGAATTCATGCTGAGTCGCACCATATCTGGTTCACCCGAACCAGACCGAATCATGCACACGAGCTAAGTAATCCACCTGGTTGAGCTGGACAATATTTTAAGGATTCACATCTCCCACCAACTGATACGCACGTGCGAAGTGTGTCCTAAAACGGCCAATACAACCCTTGCGCGGGCTCGGGCTCGAATGGTGTATCGCACCATCCCCGTGGTTCAATTTTGAACTAGTTCAAAACTAGCGTAATTGACCACTAACTTACATGGAATAGATTGCATGGTAGGAGATTCACACTTGATTGTTACCTCTCTTAGGAAGAACTATCTTTAAAAGCACTTATCATTTTCCTTTTCTACACAATGTGAGATATATGACTTCTCAAATTCCCAAATTCTTCGTATACCCATTTCAAATTACAATTTTTACACATTAATTTCTTATTCACGCAAAAAGGATAAATATGAGGAATCGGATTGAAGCATTTTCACTTCGGGGACCAAACTGCAAAGGTTATCAAAACATATGTTATCAAATTGCAGTTTGTCCGTTATTTTGTGACAAAATAAAAAGAAAAAGTGTGACGTTTATTTTGAGACAAATAATACAATGTAAGGGGATATCTTTTGTGATAAAATTTAATTTATAAGGGTACTTCTGTAAATGACCATGATTAAAACAGCGAGGATAAGTAATGTAATTTAAACAGGGGAATTCAATCCACTCTGAAAATGGAGCTAACAGTGCGGTCCGTTCACGCTGCATCTTTTTCTACTCGTAAGTTAATCCTCCGGTATTAAACCCTTGTGAAATTTCTTTACTAATTATTTGTTATATTTGCAGATTAAGTTGAGCATTCAAAATCAGTAAATTTCGTATTCTGATTACAAGAAAATTCATTTATTTTGTTAGTTAAGTAGTTGCATGTTAATTATCTTTATTTCTGTTAGATTTGATGTGTAATTTCATTTGATGAAGGTAGATGATGATATTGAAATGTAGGTTTTAATAACAATTTGGGTTTTCATTTATGGATGAGATAAATCGCGTAGCTGGGGTTGTTTTTGTGGATTTTTGTTAATTGAAACAAGAAGACTTTTTAATTTGAATTTTGGAGGTGGGTTTTTATGATTTGATGCAACCACCATATCAGCTGAATGAAAGCTGTTTGCTGTTGTTGTTGTTGTTGTTGTTGTTGTGGTTGTTCTTTTCAAGGGAGAAGGGTTATGGTCTTTAATTGTGGATGGGTTGGGTGTTATGTACATGAGAATGGTGAGAAATTTCTTGCAGTTGATGAGGTCACTTATTGAAATAGGGAATGAGGGTTCTTGGAAATCTCCAATTAACGATATTTTTAGTATTTCAGTAAGATTGGCTTTAATTTGAAGAATCAAGAGAAAGCTACTACGTGAATTTATGAGAGAAATGGGAACATAAAAGATTTTTCTACTGATAATTGATGCTAAATGAGGCTGGTGTGTTTTATGATTGCGGAAGAGCCACCCGTTTGATGATCGACGTTGTCTTGTCACTATTAAGAATTTGGGAGTATATTAAGAATTTGGGAGTATTCAAGTATGGTTTTTTGTTTTTTTAATTTGTGTAGTGAAATTATCAAGCCATTTTTGTTATTTAAAGTGGTTGGGGGTATCGACGGGAATTAGGGTAAAAGGACTTGTTATTAAGTAAGGATGTATGTGTATACATTAAAGTAATCTCTATTAGACTATCATTTATACGACTTGGTAGCCGCCAATAAATTACCGTGTGATATTTAACTTAAGAATCAGAGTGGAGATTCGACTGAAGTTATTCAATTAGTTTCTTGTGGATGAGGGCGTTGCTTTTACAAAGGAATTAGGAGCCACCATATATGGCGGAACAAGAAATCCATTGAATTACTTTATCTTCAATAATGTAAACATGGATGGATTGTTTGATATGAAGCTGCTTCAGATAGTTATGGTTGATATATTCAGGGTTACTATGGGGATAATAGATCACGAAATAAATAAATTATACTCACTCTGTCCCAAAATGAATGTCCGGAAACTTTTCAAATTTGCTCTTGATCAATAGCAAATTCGAAATTTTTTGGACATTCATTTTGGGACGGAGAGAGTAAGCCACTAGACTCGACATTGTTGTTTAATTATCCTAGTACCCAATTGTATGGCTTAATTTTGTCAAGATGAAGTCTGCTCGTGGTTGTCTGGGCAGATCAAACCAATGCTAGGGATCAATCCAGGAAGTGATTTATTGGTTTGCTGACTTGTGTTCGGAAAAAATAGTCCTTATGTTTCTTTTAGCTAGTTAAGTTTTTTAGTTGGGCTCAAATGGTTGAACATGGAACTCTTCTTTCCTAACTGTTGTTGAGACCTTTTGTTCAGCAATTTGGTTCTTAAATATGCTTGCTTATAGATATATTTCAGCTTCTCCTTGGACCCATGTACACACTTATTCTGACACAGAGGATAGCCATGAGAAACCTGTAGACAGCATATACTCCCCCCCGTCCCGAAATGTTGTTCCCACTTCTTTTGTTGTTACTTTGAATAAACTTTGAGCAATAATTTTAGGTTAATTTAATTATCTTAATGAAAATTTAAAAATTGTTAGGGATACACCATTTAAATACTATCAATAACAAATTGTAGATTTTCATTAGGATAATTAAATTAACCTACAATTATTGCTCAAAATTCATTCAAAGTAACAACAAAAAAGTGGGAACATCATTTCGGGACAGAGAGAGTAACAGTTACAAACTTGTTCACCACTACGGTTGTGGGATTATCATCCTGGAGTAAGTACATGTGGGGTAAAATCACAAAAGTGATTTTACATTTTAAAAGTGTATGGACTTTTACTTGAATATTTAGGGTTTGCATATTTCTTACAAGTGATTTTAGTGCTTAGGAGAAATCGATGGATTTTGAGTTGAATATCTAGGCTATGCATTGAACATTTACAGCTGCTGGATAATGCTTCTCGAGGATATACTCTTTAATTTGTAAGAGAAATCCCTAATAAAGTCGCCCAGATTTTGTGTGCATGTTGGTACCTTGTATAGTTTAGCATGATCATTTTATCTGACTCTCTATAACAAGGACCCTTCACTGTTGCCAAATTGCATGTTTCATACGACACGAAATGGTGTGGTGGAGATATGGTTTGGTGTAAAATCTTAAAATTTTGGAGGATCCAGGCACTCGGATTCATTCTTGTATCAGATCCTTGTAGCCAAGTCCAGTTAACATAAATAAGATATTAGAATAAAGAGGGTTAGATGAAGTCGATCAAAACATGAAAGAGAAGAATTGAATTGAATGGCTCAATTGATTATGATGCTAGAGATACATATTTATATGGTTACAATGAGGAGGTAATCTCCTAGAAGGAGAAGGTTTCTAATTCCTAGAAGGAGAAGGTTTCTAATCTATTAAAAAGATTGTGTTTCCTGATCTAATACAAAGATTGTGTTTCCTAATCTAATATATAACAATATATACTTTGAATATAATATAATGATATTATATTATATTCCTAATATGCCCCCGCAAGATGGACGGTCTTTGGATAAGTCCAATCTTGGAGAGTGATGAGATGAACCGGGTTTGATGACGCAATTGAAGATGAATGTGTTCCCGGACATGTAGTTTTTGATGTGATGTGGTTCCTCGTATCCGAGGTGTTGGTGCATGACTACGTCGGAGACGGTGGGGTTGTGAAGAGGGGTTTCGGATTTACCGAGGGTGTTTTGAAGTAGGGGGAATTGGTTTCGGTTAGGCCGAGGGGGTTTTAAAGTATGAGTTATGCACGTGGAGTCACCTTGTACAAGTAGGGGTTTTACCCCTCACGTGTGAGACGAGCACGTGGAGTCACCTTGTACAAGTAGGGGTTTCACCCCTCGTGTGAGGGTCAAAGGGTTTTTGAGCAGAGGGGATTGAATACAAAAATAAAATAAAATTGGGGTTTCAGTCAAAAGGGGTTTTGAGCCGAGGGGGTTGAGTACCAATTTTTTTTTTTTTTGGGTTTTGAAGTAGAGGTTATGCACGTGGAGTCACCTTGTACAAGTAGGAGTTTTACCCCTCACGCGTGAGACGAGCACGTGGAGTCACCTTGTACATGTAGGGGTTTCACCCCTCACGTGTCGGTCAAAGGGTTTTTGAGCCGAGGGGATTGAATAACAAAAAAAAAATTTGGTGGCGGAAGCCAGGTGGCGGAGAAGTTCTTCTATGGATCTTAATGCTCTGATACCATATTAGAATAATGAGGGTTAGACGAAGTCAATCAAAACATGGAAGAGAAGAATTGAATTGAATGACTCAATTGATTATGATGCTAGAGATACATATTTATAGGGTTACAACGAGGAGGTAATCTCCTAGAAGGAGAAGGTTTCTAATTCCTAGAAGGAGAAGGTTTCTAATCTATTACAAAGATTGTGTTTCTTGATCTAATACAAGGATTGTGTTTCCTAATCTAATACTCCCTCCGTCCCATTACAAATCATACACTTTATATTTTGGGCGTCCTACTACAAATCACACACTTCCTAAAATGGAAAGGAATCTTTACTATTCCCTCCACTCATTCTCTCTCCTACATTATTTTAATACTCACAACACCATTATAATTTACTATTCCCTCCACTCATTCTCTCTCCTATTTTACTTTTACACTCACAACATTTATATCATTATTTTTTTCCTTAATCTATGCGTGAACAGTAACTGTCCGAATTGTAATGGGACGGAGGGTAGTATATAACAATATATACTTTGAATATAATATAATGATATTATATTATATTCCTAATATAAGATTCGGGAAGCATTTATCATCTCATTTCATATGTAGAGTAGTCCCATGTGCCCAAAATAATGCTCCGTTACATCTTCGTAATTCCCGTTCCATTTGGCAACCCCTTGGAAAACTCTCTTTCGGTTAACAATTTTCTACCAATATCACTAGTTGATCTTAATCTTCTGATATTCAAACATTTATTTGTTTGAGAAGTAATACTCCCTCGGTCCCAGAAAGATAGTCCCACTTTTGAAGTGGTTCATTGATTGAACTTTGATCAATTAAGTACATTCATTTAATCATCCCAATGAAAGTCTAAAAAACTGCTATTGGTAGTATTTTTAATGGTCTATCATTAACGAAATGGGGATATTACTTTTTCGTAAATCTTTGGTCAAAGCTCACTCAAATTGATCCCAAAAAAAGTGAGACTATCTTTCCTGGACGGAGGTAGTATGTAGGTAGTCCAGAGACTTCCTAACATATGATCTGAAAACATAGTGTATATTTACTTTTGGATGGATGAGGGTATATTTTATTCTATATATCAACTCTATTTTGAATTTCTGGTGCTTATAAAGATCATTGATCTGGCAGTCATTGTTGTTTTCTTATTGTTTTCTATGCTACTCGAAGGTTACTCCCATTTTGGAACTTGTTGGCTCTGTAGATGGCATAATATACTGTAATTGCTTTTATTGAGATCAATTTATTGCTTATTACCACTCAGACCGAATACTCTATAAAAGTTTCCTCAGATAATTATTTTGTGAATTCCATTTTGTGATTTGTAGCAGAATGTTCAACGTAGTGATGATATGACCGACCAAAGGATACTGAATCTTATTTTTGATCTCTTAAGCAGAAAAACAACTCAAGCTTCAAGATTTTAATACATTACAAAGGAATTTCTCATTTTCCGTTCCGGCCAAATTAAAACGAGACAGGAAAAAGACTCTGGAAGTATCATTTGCTCTGGCAGAAACAGCTGTATCGGTTGCAGTTGCTGCCACTGTTGTGGGTGCAGCGGCTACCCTTCTTGCAAGGAGAATAAAAGCTTCTTCTGAGATGACTGAGGTGAGTTATTTACATTTTGAACTTCCATAGAAGAGGTGTATATTCCTCTTTTGCTGATTCGTTTTAGGGAACTCTTTTTGTAACAAATATTGACACCAGGTTTAAACCGAATGTTTTGAGGGACAGTTTAGAGAATTAGTAGATTTTCAAACCATTTTCTTTCTTTATGTGTTTAGTCAAATTGAGGTTTTATTTCCTGAAAAACAATGTGGACGAATGCCATAATTTCTATCACTTTAAATTGCACTTATGAACTAACTCGTAATGCACACACAGGTTCCATCAAAACCTTGTGAAAATTGTGGGGGTTCAGGTATCTGTCCAGAATGTAAAGGTGAAGGATTTACTCTCAAGAAACTATCTGATGGAAGCGCTGAAAAAGCAAGATTGAATGCCAAGAATATGGCCACTAGATACACTGCTGCGTAAGTCTCTCTTTCTTTCAACTCTCTCTTTATCTCTACGCCTCGTCTATAAATTTGTGAACGCTTGCTTTGACAGGCTCCCAAAGAAGTGGAGCTACTGTACGAAATGCTCGTCTGCGAGATCTTGTAGTTCATGTGGAGGCAGCGGAAAGATAATTTTGTAGTTTCGGATTTCAGTTAAAAGATCTGAGTTTGTTCATAATAATGTCGCATAATTCTTTATAAGTTTAATTCATGTATAGAGTATTCTTAATATTCAGTGCTCCTATAATACAATCTTTTAGCAATTTGATGATGAAGGTTTGTCAAAACTTACATGCCTTTGTGTATAGAGCCATGCAAAACTGATTTTTTCTAATATTTGATCAAGCATCAATAGGCCTTCTCAACTTCAAAGCTATTATTCTTAGGAGTTTTTACCAAAAACTATCTCAAAAAGATGTTATTTATCTAAAAAAAAAAAAAAACATGTAAGATGTGATATTACAAAAAACTACTTTTCTTTTATTTTATTTTTAATATTTTTTTCCAGTTAAAAAAACTGATAAATACATTTATCAATGTAAAATGCATTCATTTATTAGTTTTTTAATTAGTATTTTGTTTTTGGTTTTTTTGTTAAACAACTAATAAAGAGTTGGTCTTATAAAAAACTAGTTTTTTTTTTTAAGATAAGGAAAAACGTGTTTTCAAAACAAACGGTGACATTTTTGTAATTACACAAATTCGTGCCATTCCAAGCTCCGATCATCTTCTCTGGCCATCCCAAGCTCCGATCGTTCTCCGGCGTTCACTCAGTTTGAGTATTTAGTAACCTACAATTCGTGCCCTAGTTCCGCCATTAATGTCCATTGTCAACTCTGCTTCGTTACATAATTGATTGGTACTTTATTGATTGCTACATAATTAATTAGAGATAACTGTGTGATTTGATTCCATAGCTCTTCGTTTTTTCGTTGGATAAACAGAATGTCCTTCAATGGTGTGGAAAAAGGGTTTAATTTGCTGAAGTTTGGGTCAATTCAACGAAGCAGTGCATGTGTAACAAAGTGCCAGTGCCAGTGTAAAAAAGTGTCAGTGTTAGTGTAATAAAGTGCCAGTGTTAGTGTATCAAAATGCTGGTGTTAGTGTAAAACAAGTGCCAGTGTTAGTGTAACAAAGTGCCAGTGTTAGTGTAACCAAGTGCCAGTGTTAGTTTATAAAATCACTTAATATACATGCACTAGCACTTTTTTACACTGACATTCAAAAATACATGGACTGGCATTTGAAAACACATTTACTGGCACTCAAAAATGCATATACTGGCACTCAAAAACACTGATAATTATTTTTGCTAATATTAAAAAAAACATGAACTGGCATTCAAAAAAATATGGGTGGTATTCAAAATTACATGAGCTGGCATTCAAAAATACATTGACACTCGGTTACACACTTACTGGCACTCTATTATACACTAACGGGCACTCAATTATACACCAACGGGCACTTGATTATACACTAACGGGCACTTGATTATACACTAACGGGCACTCAATTATACACCAACGGGCACTTGATTATACACTAACGGGCACTCTATTATACACTAACGGGCACTTGATTAATCACCAACTGCACTTGATTAATCGTTATAAAACAACAGGTGCTTCAGTCATATCCAAATCCTCACCATTTTCCCCATTAGGAAATCCCCAATCAAACTTCTGCAATAAATTCGCAAGCGCCGACCCAATCGTCACCGCTGCAAACGCAATCCCAGGACACCCCCTCCGTCCCGATCCGAACGGTATCAATTCAAAATCAAATCCTTTGTAATGGTAATGGAGTGTGTAAACGGAAGGTTTCTTTGATTACGGCTCTCAAATAGTTCATCTTCTCCAAGTCATCGTCGGTTATGTGTTGTCTGCCGCCGGTTGGTTTCTGGGATCGGAGAGGGGATTGGTGTTGCCGGAGAAGGAGAAGACGGTGAGGGCGATTGCAATTGGGGTTGCCGGAAACGAAGAAGACGCGATCTTTCCCTTTGCGTATAGAGAAAGAGAGAGGAGAGAGAGAGAGAGAGAGAGGTTACGTAACTGTGTGTTGTTATTAGGAAGACGGTAAAACACGTTTTTTGTTAAGTTAACAAAAAACGCGTTTTTTATAAGTTTTTGGCACTAATAAATGCATTTTACATTGATAAATGCATTTATTAGTTGTTTACAGATAAACGGAAAAAAAATTAAAAAAAAAGATTTTTGTAATATCCAACTCGTGTGATTTTTTTTTATTTATTTTTTTTGTAATATCAATCTTTCAAAAATAATTTTTGGTAAATGCTCCGAAATAAAATAAAATTGGGAACATCCCATAAAAAGTAAGAAACACTATGGGACGGAGGAAGTATCTTATTTCCTTAAGTCTCTCCATCTCATAAAAATATTGAGATAAAGTCTTGAGATTTCATTTTTGTTAAGTCCCAAAAAATAAAAGTTGCATTTTTTAAAATAAAAATAGTTTAATGTAACTTACCATTACCATGATACAAAAATAAGATAGAAACAATTATTGTTTATCGCCTAAATTTTATGATTTTTTTTTTTTTTTATGCTAGCAACATTGTTTGTAATAAGAACGATAGTACCCTCTCTCTCTCTAAAAAAATATCACATACTTATATATTTAAGGAAAGTAGATTACTTGTTTTTGCGTTGCTTGTTCAGCTGTAAAATAGATTAATTATTTATTCTTTATTTAAAAATTGACATTTATTTTGAGACAAATAAAATAGGAAAGTGCAATACTCCCTCCGTCCAGTTACATACTTCACACTTTCTATTTTGGGCGTCCAATTACATACTTCACACTTTGTCTCCTTCATTATTTTAATACTCACAACACCATTATAATTTACTATTCCCTCCACTCATTCTCTCTCCTATTTTACTTTTACACTCACAATATTATATCATTATTTTTTTCCTTAATCCACGTGTGAACAGTAACCGTGAAGTATGTACTGGGATGGAGGGAGTATTTGTTTTGGGAAGAAAAGAGAAGTTTTTAGTACAATATCTACCAAATGGTTTTGAAATGAAAGTCTGGACATTATCAGTTACTCTTTTCGTCCCAAAACAAATATTGCACTTTCCTATTTTATTTGTCTCAAAATAAATATCAATTTTTAAATAAAGAAAAAATAAGGGACATTTACCAAAAACTACTTTATAAAAAGATAGATATTACAAAAAAAAATCACACAAGTTGGATATTACAAAAAACTCTTTAAATATTACAAAAAACTACTTTTTTATTATTGTTATTTTATTTTATTTTTGTGTTTATCTTTCAAACAACTGATAAATACATTTATCATTTATAAACAGCTAATAAATGCATTTATCTATGTAAAATGCATTTATCAGTTGTTTAATAAAAAAAAACAAGCACAAAATACTCTTTAAAAAACTGATAAATGAATTTATCAGTTATAAACAACTGATAAATGTATTTTACATTGATAAATGTATTTATTAGTTTTTTTAACTGGAAAAAAATATTAAAGAAAAAGAATAAAAAAGTAGTTTTTTTGAAATATCGCATCTTACATTTTTTTTTTTGGTAAATAGCATCTTTTTGAGATAGTTTTTGGTAAAAACTACCTCAAAAATGATATTTCCAAAAAAAAAAAACATCTAAGCTGTAATATTACAAAAATAATTATTTTTTTATAATTTTTTTTTTTTGCATTTTTCAGTTAAAATAACTGATAAATGCATTTATCAGCTGTTTATAACCGATAAATGATCAAATAAGTGATAAATTGATTTATTAGTTTTTTACACAGTATTTTTTGCTTGAATTTTTTATTAAACAACTGATAATTATATTAATAACTGATAAATACATTTATCAATTGTTTATAACTGATAAATGCATTTATCAGTTGTTTATAACTGATAAATGCATTTATCAGTTATTTGGACAGAGAAATGCTATATATATATATATATATATATATATATATATATATATAATAAGTAAAATTGTAATATTCAAGAAGTTCTTTTTAATATCCAACTTGTTTGGGTTTTTTTGTAATATCCATCATTCAAAAAGAGTTTTCGGTAAATGCCCCATTTTATATTGTAAATTTTTGTGTATTAATTACATATTTAGTGATTAAATATGTTTTTTATAAATTTATTATAAAAATCAAATAAAGTATTTATATTATATACTCCCTCCGTCCAAGTAGTTACTTCACAGTTACTGTACTCACGTAAATTAAGGAGTGAGTATTATATTGAAAGTGTTGTGAGTGTGAAATTAAAATAGGAGAGAGAATGAGTGGAGGGAATAGTAAATTATAATGGTGTTGTGAGTATTAAAATAATGTAGGAGAGAGAATGAGTGGAGGAAATAGTAAAGATTTCTTTCCATTTTGGGAAAGAAACAAAGTGTGAAATATGTAATTGGACGCTCAAAATAGAAAGTGTGAAGTATGTAACTGTACGGAGGGAGTATAATAAATTAAATAAAGAATAATAAGTGATATTGTGAGTTGTATTGTGTTGTGTTGTGTTGTGTTGGTTAGGTTATTGATGAAAGATAAAAATAAAAGAACTGGATTGTAGGTTATTAACGAGAAATAAACACAAAATAATATGATTTTGGACTGTGAAAGAGTGAGAATCCTTTAGAAAGTTCAACTCTCCAAAATCGTGTGAAAGGTAAGTTTGGTAAGTAGGATTTTTTATTTTCTTTAAAAATATAGATATATTATTGGTAAGGATATTGTACATATTAGTTTATATCTTTTATTTATGTAAATATCTTCTTGATTACTTTATTTTAGGACTAACAATACTAATTGATCTCTATATCTTTGTTAGTATCAATCTGTTTGATTTCTTGTAGATTACTTCGCCACTTTAGAGGAGGAGATTGATTTGGGTACTGCTATTCACACTACCTGATTTTAAAAAAGTAGTGAAAACAACCTAGGTATCTTAAAAGTCAACCTAACATTCACCTTGAAATTAGAAATTTGGTTTAATAAGTGAACCTATATTTGCTATTAGACCCCTTATAGCCTATGTAATTTTAATGTTTTGTCATTTTGTCTTATCCAATTTTTGGTTTTATTCCTTTTTTAACTTTTAATTTATTTAAAATTTTATATAATTATTTATAAAATTAATATTTTAATTTAAAAATAATTAAAATAACTATTATTTTGAAATTATTTATCATATTAAAAATATTAATAAAATTACTTTGATAAAGATAAATTGATCACATAGGCTTGTCTCATTAACCCAATTAATCACTTTCTCATCCAGTTAAATAGCATTCATTCAATTGATTTTTCATTTTTTACACACATTCTCTGACTTTTGTTTTTTATTTTATAAAAATAAATTTTACAAAAACGAATAATATTTATAATATATGTGAAAATTTAAAATAAATTTTAATACCATAAACTAGGCATTAATTGTAGGAAGTAGTAAATTAATATTAATTTATTTAATTTAATACCATAAATTAGGCATTAAATTGTAATTTATTTGATTTTTTATATAATAATAATAAAGTAAGTATTATATTTTTTTTTGATAAAAACTAATTAAATCAATAGGCATAGTTTTAAAAAATAATTGGTAATATTGAAAGCATTAATAAAAATATCCAAATTGTTTGGCTTGTGTGGATTTGACATATAAACTCATTTTTATTGAAAAAATATAATTTATTTAATTTTTCGTTATCTAATTTTTCGTTGCATCCGATGTATTTTAGGTTAACAACATTAATTTTTCTTCATTATATATATTAGGTGCAATTTGCCTTATTATTTAAAGTGGGTGAAAATATAGGGAGGGTGTTAAAGCAGGCCCATCAATCTAGTAGGCTATAATGACAAGAAATGAGGAACCCAAAAAAATTGCATTAAACACTTTTGTCAGTCAACACTTTGATTAGAGTGTTAGTGTATTTGGAAAAAAAAGTAGTGTGTTTAGAATTACCCGATTGATTTCAAGACTTTTCTGTAGCTGCCTATATTAGAAGATCATTCAGCAAGAAGAAGGTTAAGCATTTAAGAATTCTTTTGAGAGAATGGTTTTGTAGGAAAAAATAGTGTGTTTGAAGGAAATTAATGGGTTAATTTCTAAAGGGTAATTTTGTCAAATTACTTAAGTGGCTTGTGTTTGTGAAAATAAAATATTTAATTGTCCAAAATGGGTTTTGGATGAATTAAATATAAATGCTCAAAGGATTTGGCAAAATAAATTTTGATTTTGTAAATCAAAATTGATTTTGAACTTTACTGAGGTGCTCGGCCGAGCGGGTTGTTGACTCGGCCAAGCAGAGCAAGGCAGAAGGTCCCAAGTTTCTGGACTACCTTGCTCGGTCGAGCAGGCTATAAGACTCGGCCGAGCAGATCCTGAGCAGATTTGTAACATCCAAGTATTAAATGTGGAAATTGAAACCAAAAATCATTATGGTTAATATTTTTGGATTAATGACTGATTAATTTCGTAATAATGTAGTTTATTACTTAATTAAATCACATTATTCAGTTTTTATTCTTGGTTTTTGAAATCTTTAAATAGTTGTTTGATAACAACAATTGAGTATACTTTTGAGAAATTTTTTGGCAAAGAATAGAGAGCAAACCACAGCAGAATCAAACACTTTTCTCCTGCAATTTTCTTCCATTCTCTTTGGTTGCATATTGTCATCTTCCTCTCTTGGCCTCCTTGCATAGTTACAAAGAAGAGGTGATTTTGTCCAAGCTATATTCAGCTCGCCGGGAACTTAGGTGCAAAGTGCCCCCGGTCCGCACGTTCTATCCTGGGAGACAAGCGATCCAAGCAAACTCAAGCACACTCGGTGAGGGATCGAATATTTCTTAAGGAGACAGTGATTTCATTGGGCTCGTGCAGCAAATTCAAGAACTTCTCCTTTTTTGTATTTTCAGTTTTTTTATCAATTTCTATTGTTTTAATTTTCTGTAATTGTACACCCTTGTGTAACAATCTTAAGACATATCCTAATCGAGAGAGTGTCGATTACAGTTTGAAAAACTGAAAATTCTAATTTAGTTGTTGTGTTTCAGATGGCGACGAACAACAACAACGCGAAGACACAAATTGGATCCCAAACTGAATCCCAAACTAATTCCCAAACTGGAAACGGAAGTGGCTCTACGACTGTGACTAATCCTCATACAATCCATATCCCGACCCCTCATGCGGAAAAACCCGAGAAGTTTGTTGGTCACGACTTTAAGCGTTGGCAACAAAAGATGTTTTTCTACCTCACTACCTTGCACTTGGCAAGATATCTGAAAGAAGATATGCCAAAGGTGAGCGAAGGAGAAAAGGATGTTACAACCTTGGCTGCAGTTGAAACCTGGAAGCATGGGGAGTACTTGTGCAGAAATTATGTCCTCAATTTGCTTTCAGATTCTCTCTATAACGTATTTAATGAGAAGAAAACTGTAAAGGAATTGTGGGGGTCGTTGGACCACAAATATAAAATTGAGGATGCGGGAACAGAGAAGTTCATTGTTGCCCGTTTCCTTGATTTTAAGATGGTGGACAACAAGAGTGTGAAATCTCAAGTGGATGAGTTTCAAACTATTTTGCACGAGATTCATGCTGAAGGTATGGTTATAAGTGAAAGCTTCCAAGTAGCTGCAATCATTGAGAAATTGCCTCCTTCTTGAAATGATTTCAAGAACTACCTTAAGCATAAGCGAAAGGAAATGGATGTGGAAGGAATAATCCTTTGTTTGAGTATTGAAGAGAACAATAGAGTCACTGAGATCAAGTTTGTTTCTAGTGTGGCTAAGGCCAATGTGGTGGAGCATGGTGAAAGCTCCAAAGGCAAAAAGTTTGGAAAGGGAAAAGGGAAGGTTGTGACAACTTCCAAGAATTCCCATTTGGGACCAAAAGGTGGTGTTTCCAAGAAGAAGTTCGTAGGAACTTGTTACAATTGTGGCGGTGAAGGCCACAAGGCTCATGCTTGCAAGTTGCCAAAGAAGGCTCGTGAGGCAAACATGGTGGAAGGCATTGCTAGAGACGTGTCCGAGATGCACCTCGCAGCTGTGATTTCCGAGGTGAATTTGGTGGGTTCAAACCCAAATCAATGGTGGATTGACACCGGCGCTACTAGACATGTGTGCTCCAATAGAGACATGTTTAGTACCTTTATTGCTAAGGATGGCGAGAAGCTATTCATGGGGAATTCAGCCACCTCCGAGATCAAAGGAGAAGGAAAAGTGGTTTTGAAGATGACATCCGGGAAGGAGTTGACTCTCAACAACGTGCTTTATGTGCCCGACATCCGGAAGAACTTGGTGTCCGGATCGCTTTTGATAAAGCATGGATTTCGTATTGTGTTTGAGTCCAATGTAGTCACTTTGTCTAAGAGTGGCATGTTTGTAGGCAAAGGTCATGTCAATGATGGACTGTTTAAGTTAAGTGTAATGGTTGTGAAAGCGAAAGCTAATGATATGAATATCTCTTCCGTTTACTTGCTTGAGTCATCTAATTTGTGGCATGGTAGACTTGGTCATGTTAATTTTGATTCTATACGTCGTTTGACAAAAGCAAATTCTATTCCAAAGTTTAAAGTTGATTGTAAACAAAAATGTGAAATTTGTGTAGAAGCAAAATTAACAAGAAAGTCATTCCCATCAGTTGAAAGACATAGTGAACCACTTGAATTGGTTCACACGGACTTATGTGACTTTAAATCAACACAATCACGGGGCGGCAATAAGTACTTCATGACTTTTGTAGATGATGGCACAAAGTATTGCTATGTGTATCTTCTAAAAAGTAAAGATGAAGCTATAGAGAAGTTTACTCTCCATAAAAATGAAGTTGAGAATCAATTAAACCGGAAAATTAAGGTGCTAAAAAGTGATAAAGGAGGTGAATATGAATCTCCATTTGAAGCTATTTGTGTTCAAAGTGGAATTAAATATATAACCTCGGCACCTTATACACCCCAACAAAATGGTGTTGCCGAAAGGAAAAATCGGACATTGAAAGAAATGATGAATGCCATGTTATTGAGTTGGGACTACCGGATAACATGTGGGGGGAAGTTGTGTTGTCGGCTAACTACGTGTTAAACAAAATACCCCAAAAGAAACAAGACAAAACCCCCTTATGAACTATGGCATGGAAGAATGCCAAGTTATAAACACTTGAGAGTGTGGGGGTGTCTTGCAAAGGTAGCCATACCTCCTCCTAAAAAGGTGAAAATTGGACCAAAAACTGTTGATTGCATATTCATTGGATATGCACATAACAGTAGTGCTTATAGATTTCTTGTGTATGAGTCGAAAATTGATGCTATACACAAAAATACTATAATGGAATCTGTGAACGTATTTGAGAATATATTCCCGTGTAAGTCAAGAAATGAGGCAAGCTCATCGACTAGGGTAATAGATTCAATAGAAGAAGAACACGTTCAAGATGAAAGAGAAGAAGAAGAGGTAGAACCTCGACGGAGCAAAAGAGCTAGGATTGAAAAATCCTATGGTCCGGACTTTCTAACCTATATGGTAGAAAGTGAACCACAAAGTTATAAAGAAGCCGTTAGCTCTTCGGAAGGACCTTTGTTGAAGGAAGCAATTAAAAGTGAAATTGATTCCATTTTGCAAAATCACACATGGGAACTAGTGGACCTTCCTCCGGGAAGCAAAACACTAGGATATAGGTGGATTTTTAAAAGAAAAATGAAAGCGGATGGAACAATTGATAATTACAAGGCCCGACTTGTAATTAAAGGTTACAGATAGAAAGAAGGCCTAGACTATTTTGACACGTATTCTCCCGTTACGAGAATAACGTCAATAAGAGTTGTACTTGCAATTGCCGCATTGAGAAATCTTGAAATACATCAAATGGATGTAAAAACAGCCTTTCTAAATGGAGATTTAGAAGAGGAGATTTACATGGAACAACCCGAGGGGTTTGTTGCACATGGACAAGAAAAGAAGGTGTGCAAATTAGTAAAGTCATTGTATGGCTTGAAACAAGCACCAAAACAGTGGCATCAGAAATTTGATAATGCTATGATGCAAAGTGGATTTAAGATAAATGAGTGTGACAAATGTGTCTATACTAAAACCACGGAAAATGGCTATGTCATTTTGTGTCTTTATGTAGATGACATGCTTATCATAGGGAGTTGTGATAAGATGATCAAATCCACGAAAGACATGTTGAATTCGAAATTTGACATGAAAGATATGGGACTTGCGGATGTAATCCTTGGAGTTAAAATTTCTAGAATATCCAATGGACTTGTGTTAAGTCAATCTCATTATGTGGATAAAATTCTTGAGAAATTTAGCAAGGATGACCATGGAATAGCGAGTACTCCAATCGACCCGAATCTTCATCTATCAAAGAATAGAGATGAACCGGTGTCTCAATTAGAGTATTCGAGAATTATCGGAAGTCTAATGTACTTGATGAGTTGTACTAGGCCGGATATTGCTTACACTGTTAGCAAGTTAAGCCGGTACACAAGTAATCCTGGAACAAATCATTGGAAGGGTATAGTAAGAGTACTAAGGTACTTAAGATATACTCGTGATTTTGGATTACATTACACTAGACATCCAGCTGTGATAGAAGGATATAGTGATGCTAATTGGATATCAGATATCAAAGACTCAAGGTCTACAAGTGGATATTTATTCACATTAGCAGGTGCAGCTATATCATGGAAATCTTCTAAGCAGACTGTTATAGCCAGATCAACCATGGAATCTGAGTTTATAGCATTAGATAAATGTGGTGAAGAAGCCGAATGGCTACGCCAATTTCTAGAAGATATTTCAAGATGGGAAAAGCCCGTGCCCGCAATTAGTGTACATTGCGATAGCCAATCTGCGATTGGTAGGGCACAAAGTCATATGTATAATGGTAAGTCTAGACATATACGTCGGAGATATAATACCATTAAACAACTACTTGCAATTGGCACTATATCTATTGACTATGTAAGGTCAAAGGATAATTTGGCAGATCCGCTAACCAAAGGGTTAAGTAAAGAGATAGTTGCAAGGTTGACATTGGGAATGGGTTTAAAGCCTCTTGAGAAGTTAAACGCAGCGGAAAACCCAACCTAGTTGATTGGAGATCCCAAGATCTAGGTTCAAAGGGACAACCTAACTGTTAATAGACTTGTAGCGTCACTGTGGGGGTCAACCCTATACTCATTCCTTAAAGTGACATCCCGAGATGAATGAGGTTAAGCTTATGGCTTTTAATGATTCTTGTGTGAAGTAAAATGGGTTACTTAAAAGAATCACCTATGTGAGAAAGAAGTAGAGGCCGCTTCGAGGAGAATTGTGTGAGGCTCAATTCTTAGACCTTCTCACAGAACCAGGCATTGTGATCCAGGGCCATGAATGGACACAGCTATGAGAGCTGAATTGTGTTAGGGAGATACCTGTGTAAAGTATATGATCGGCTACACAAAAAGCTAGCAGTTCAAGGACATCGTGTCTACTGATTAGCGAGTAGAGTAAATATGCTTTTACAAGGGAAGGTTCAAAGGGCAAACCCCTACCTATCCTATGCAGGTTTTCGACTGCCGGACTTTATCACCTATCCTCATGAATTTCCTTCATGTGGGGGATTGTTGGAAAAAATAGTGTGTTTGAAGGAAATTAATGGGTTAATTTCTAAAGGATAATTTTGTCAAATTACTTAAGTGGTTTGTGTTTGTGAAAATAAAATATTTAATTATCCAAAATGGGTTTTGGATGAATTAAATATAAATGCTCAAAGGATTTGGCAAAATAAATTAATGGGTTAATTTCTAAAGGGTAATTTTGTCAAATTACTTAAGTGGTTTGTGTTTGTGAAAATAAAATATTTAATTGTCCAAAATGGGTTTTGGATGAATTAAATATAAATGCTCAAAGGATTTGGCAAAATAAATTTTGATTTTGTAAATCAAAATTGGTTTTGAACTTTACTGAGGTGCTCGGCCGAGCGGGTTGTTGACTCGGCCGAGCAGAGCAAGGCAGAAGGTCCCAAGTTTCTGGACTACCTTGCTCGGCCGAGCAGGCTATAAGACTCGGCCGAGCAAATCCTGAGCAGATTTGTAACAGCCAAGTATTAAATGTGGAAATTGAAACCAAAAATCATTATGGTTAATATTTTTGGATTAATGACTGATTAATTTCGTAATAATGTAGTTTATTACTTAATTAAATCACATTATTCATTTTTTATTCTTGCTTTTTGAAATCTTTAAATAGTTGTTTGATAACAACAATTGAGTATACTTTTGAGAAATCTTTTGGCAAAGAATAGAGAGCAAACCACAACAGAATCAAACACTTTTCTCCTGCAATCTTCTTCCATTCTCTTTGGTTGCATATTGTCATCTTCCTCTCTTGGCCTCCTTGCATAGTTACAAAGAAGAGGTGATTTTGTCCAAGCTATATTCAAATTTCTCACGGGAACTTAGGTGCAAAGTGCCCCCGGTCCGCACGTTCTATCCTGGGAGACAAGCGATCCAAGCAAACTCAAGCACACTCGGTGAGGGATCGAATATGTCTTAAGGAGACAGTGATTTCATTGGGCTCGTGCAGCAAATTCAAGAACTTCTCCTTTTTTGTATTTTCAGTTTTTTTATCAATTTATATTGTTTTAATTTTCTGTAATTGTACACCCTTGTGTAACAGGTTCTTCATTAGTCACAAGTTCGAAAAGTGTTGTTTAGATTGTGTGTGCAGTTGTGTCTTACATACTAACACACATCAAGGTTACTTACTTCCCTTAAACAAGGAAGTTTGTTCTGTGTTTAGAAGTTGGTTAGTACCTGATTTCGTGCTTTCATGTTTCTTATTTCATTAGTTAGCTTTTGATTCTATAATCTGTAAATCAGATCTTTCAATAGTTAAATCCTTTTTAGGCTTAAAGCCTTGTTTGCTGGAGTTGAACCAGTAAACGTTTAAATTATTTATGTTATCTAGTTTATTCCGTTGTAAGTATTGGTTGTGTGAATAGTTGTGTCTCACATATATACACACATCTAATCCTCTAAATTGTTGAAACTTACATCCCTAGCTATGCTAAACTTTCAATTGATATCCGAGCCAACTTTCGAACTAACTGATTGTTGATCCAAAAAGTATAGTCAAAATGGAATGTCAGAATCACCAAAAAAGACCTCCAGTCTTGGATGGTACTAATTACTCATTTTGGAAGTCTAAGATTCGTAACTACATTAAATCAATCGATAAAAGTGCGTGGATGAGTATACTTGTTGCATGGAAACCACCCACAGTGAAGGAAAAGCCTGCATTAGGTAGCGGTGAGTCAATTTTTGAAAGAAAACATGAGAAATATTTGACCCTTGATGAAATTATTTCTGCAAATTACAAATCTAAGGCTATGGGTTCAATATCTAGTTATGTATCTGGAAATATGTACAAATTAATCACAAATAAGAGTGTGGCCAAAGAGGCATGAGATATTTTACAAATGCAGCGTGAGGGTATGCCTAGTGTCAAATCCACAAGACTTAGGATCATAATGGATAGATCTTAAGGATGGAAGAGACAGATGATACTGTCTCTTATGCTGCTAAGATTCATTATATCTCCAATGAATGCATTAGTCTAGGTGAGTCAATTTCAAATTCTAGATTGGTTAGCAAAATCCTAAGGACTATACCTGAGAGGTTTAACATCAAGGTTGTTGTCAGTGAGAAGACTCATGACGCCAATAATGTAGGTTTAGACAAGATTGTTGGTGTACTAACTGTATTTGAGCTTAACCTTGAAGCTCAGAATAAGAACAAGGCTATAAGCATTACCCTCCAAAGCTCTGCACTGCAGCTATTCCAAAAGAAATAGCTGACCTCTGCTCTGAAATTGATTAATCCAGGATTGAGGATGAGGATGTGGCTCTCATCTCTAAAAAGTTTAGCTACACTATGAAAAATAAGAGGATGAGCAAGTTCCCTAACAGGCCTGCTCAAAACATTGAAAAACCTAAAACCAGTTCTAATGCAGGGCTCAAAAGACCTAGTATTGAGAATAAGAATAAGAGGTCCTCTGATTCTGTACAATATAGGGCTTGTTTAGATTTTGATCACTATGATGATGAGTGTGCTAACACACTCAAAAAGATAGAAATGAGCCTAACTGTCTCTCTGAGTGATAGTGAGAATGAAGAGGAAATAACTAACATCTCTGTGTTTAATTGTCCTTCTTCCTGTTTCAATGCCCATTTTACATGTACAGAAGAAGAAGGATATTCTGAGGAAGATATAGATGTGGAATCGAATGTGGACACAACTGTGTACACATCTGAGTACACACCTAATCAGACACTCAACTGTTTCTCTATAAAAGGAGACTCAGATGATGAAAGTCGAGATATCCCCTTTGAAGAACTCTTTGAAACTTACAGGGAGTTACACACTAATTGGATCAAAAGAATGGACAAGATTGAGGTAATGGCCAAGGTAAATAAAGTTCTCACTGATAAATTGTCTACTTGTGAAACTGAGAATGCTAGACTTTCAAAAGAAAATGATGATCAAAATGATTTCATTTCTAAACTTGAGGTTCTGGTAACTAAGAAAGAATTTGAACTTGAAAAGATGAAAACTAATTTTGAAAAAGCTAAAGGTACTCTAAACAAGTTGAATAATGGGAAAATGAAACTTGATGAAGTTTTATCTCTTGGTAATAGTGGAAAAATGGTCTTGGTTTTGGAAGTCCTAAATTTGTCAAAGAGGGTTTTGAGGTTTCAAAATCTGGAGAGAAATCTATTTTGAATTATATAAAACCAAAGAGAAGGCACTACATTTGTCATTATTACCTTGCTCCTTGGCACATTCGTCCCTTTTGTTACAAATTGAATGCTGATAGGAAAGCTGGTTGTGTGAATCAATTCCAGATGTATGACAGGATGTGTAAACAAATGTACACACATCTTGACACACATCCGAGAGAACAGCATCAGGTGCACCACTATAGAAATGTTAAAACCAAATGGGTAGAGAAACCAAGTGCTACCTGTAATGTAGTCTACTCTTCCCTCAAGAGTAGTGTCACTAGTTCTCGGTACTTTGATAGTGGGTGCTCTAGGCACATGACAAAAAATCAAGATGCTTTGACTTACTACAAGTCTGTCAATGGGGGAAAAGTGAATTTTGGTGGTGGTGCACAGAGAAAGATAATTGGGAAAGGGACTCTAGCGGTTAAGTGTCTTCCAAAATATCACAATGTTTACCATGTAAAGGGACTAAAGGCAAACCTAATCAGCATTAGTCAGTTGTGTGATGATTACCTTCATGTGAAATTTGATAAGAGAGTGCGTGAAGTATTTGACAAATCCAATAAGTCTGTCTTTACTGGCCCTAGATCTACTGACAATTGTTACCAGTTTGGTGACAATCCGTCATGCCTAAGTACCACTTTGAATGATGTCAATTTGCGGCATCAAAAGTTAGGGCATGCTAGCAGTAGGATGTTGGAAGAATTACAAAGATTTGAGGCTGTGAAACATCTCCTTAAAACGAATTTCAAAAGGATAGGTATGTGTGGCTTTTGTCAAAAAGGTAAACAGACCAAGTATTCACACAAAAAGGTATAACAATGTTCCACCTCTAGATGTCTAGAACTCATACACACGTGCTTGATGAATCCTATAGAGGTAGAAAGCTTTGGGAGAAGAAGTACACATTTGTGTGTGTTGATAACCTTTCTAGGTACACCTGGGTGATATTCCTAAGAGAGAAGTTTGAAATCATTAATGAATTCAAGAACTGGTATAAAAGGGTTAGGAATCTTTATGGCCTTAAGGCTGTGAGGATTAGGTCTGATCATGGCACTGAGTATGAAAATTCCAAGTTTACTACTTTCTGTGAGGGGATCACTCATGAATTCTCTGCTCACATAATTCCTCAACAAAATGGAGTTGCAGAAAGGAAGAATAGAACTCTGCAAGAAATGGCTAGAGTTATGCTAAGTTCTAAAAATCTATCAAAGAAGTTTTGGGCAGAGGCCCTAAATATTGTCTATCACATTGGTAATAGGGTGTTCCTTAGGCTTGGAAGTACTATGACACCATATCAAATCCTGATTGGCAAGAAACCTACTCTAAACTACTTTCATATGTTTGGGTGTATCTGTTATATTCTAAATGATAGAGAATACTTGACCAAGTTTGATTCCAAAAGTGATAAAGCATTATTCATGGGGTACTCCACTAATAGTAGATCTTATTGGGTGTTTGACCTAAAAACAAAATTTATTATGGAATTTGCTAATATGGTATTTGATAATACACTTGGTCTTAACCTCAAGTCTTATGAGCATGATGTTTTAGGTTGCTTACTGGATTGGAAATCTGCAGAAATAGAAACTGGAAAAAAGATAAGCAATGAGAAAAGTATACAGGCAGATGTGAGTCCAGATGTGAAGAAGGAGGTGACTGTAGATGTGAACACATCTGCTCCCACATCCGAACCCACAACATTGCACACATTCGAATCTGAGGACACTTCATCTGATTCTGAAAAGAAAGATAATCCAGCAACTGGGTAGGCTAGATGTGTGTATAGATCAAAGGACATTCCATCTAGAATTCATAAGAATCATCCTACATCCCAAGTGGTGGGTGATGTGCATGATCAAGTGAAAATCAGAAAGAAAGAAAAGGTAAATTACAAAGAACAGGCTGGTCTGTGGAGTTATACTTCTCTATTCTTCAAGGTAAGTTGTTATTGTTATGTGTATAATATAGAACCAAAGAACATAAATGAGGCCTTAAAGAATGATGATTGGGTTTTGGCTATAAAAGAGGAATTGAGTCAGTTTAAGAAAAAATTATGTGTGAACCCTAGTACCTAAACCTTCTTATGGCAATATAATAGGAACAAAATGGATATTTAAGAACAAGACTGATGAGAAAGGAGTGATCACTAGAAACAAAGCTAGGTTATTTGCTCAAGGGTACACACAAGTTCAGGGAGTTGACTTTGAGGAAACCATTACCCCTGTTACCAGAATTGAGTGTATCAGACCCCCTTTGGCCATAGATTGTCACCCCAAGCTAACTATTCATCAAATGGATATTAAGAGTGCCTTTTTGAATGGTGTGTTGAATGAGGAAGTCTATATATAACAACCTAAAGGTTTTGAGGACCAAGGGTTCCAAATCATGTCTATAGGCTGAAGAAAGCCCTTTATGGCCTAAAGCAGGTTCCTAGAGCCTGGTATGGAATGTTGTATGACCATTTACTTCATCTAGAGTTTATGAGAGGTGAGATAGACAAGACTCTGTTTGTGAGAAGAGAGAATAAGAAGACATTTGTGGCAAAAATCTATGTGGATGACATAGTGTTTGGATACAATTCAGACATCATGTTAAATGCCTTTGTGGAGAGCATGATATCCACATTTGAAATGAGCATGGTGGATGAGTTAACATATTTCCTAGGTTTACAAATTAAATTGTTCAAGGAAGACATGTTCATATCTCAGTCTAAGTATGCCAAAAACTTAGTGAAGAAGTTCTCTCTTGAATACTCCTCTCACCTTAGAACTCCCATGGGGTCATCTCAGTCAAGATTTCGATGGTCAAGAGGTTGATCAGACTCTATACAAAAGCATGATAGGAAGTTTGTTGTACCTCACAACAAGTAGATTAGATATAATGTAAAGTGTATATCTCTGTGCAAGATACCAAGCAAACCCAATGGTTTCCCATCTCAAGACCCTAAAAAGGATCCTAAAAGGATCATCAGATATGTGAGTGAGACTACCGACCTAGGGTTACACTATTCCAAAGAGACGGACACAAATCTTGTAGGGTGCAATGACTCTTATTGGGCAGGTAATATTGATGATAGGATTAGCACTATTGGTAGGTGTTTTTACCTAGGAAACAATCTTGTTTCTTGGTACAGTAGGAAACAAAACTGTGTGTCTTTGTCCATAACTGAGGCTGAATACATTGCCCTTTAAAGTTGTTGCACACAGTTAATTTGGAAGAACCAGATACTTAAAGATTATAGATTAAGTAGCAAAACTCTTACTGCTTTTGTGATAACAAAAGTGCCTTAGACATATCAAAGAATCTTTTCCAACACTCAAGAACCAAACACAGACATTGGACACCACTTTATAAGGGGTCTTGTTGAACAAAAAAATGTGTGTCTGGAATTTATTGGTACTGAAAATTAATTGGCAGATATATTTACAAAGGCAATAGATCATGTGAGATTTTCCTCTCTGAGGAAGTCTCTTGGCTTGTGTGCTATTAGAGGATGTGAGCACAAATGTGCACACATCTACTGACACATTTGTATATTAACTAACTTAAAGAAAAAATATCATGTATCAGCACGATCTATCTCAGTGTGGTCACTTGTTTGTTTACATATTTGACATGACTTGTTACTGGATTGTGATCACTTCCTGTTCATGTTATATGTTGTTGACTTGATTAAATCTTTCTAGATATCTTATACTAGGTGTCTTATTAGCAAGGGAAACAACTGCTTCTCCCACATACATGAAGTCAATCCAGAGTGACCAAGAGATCTTCAAGATAATAGTTTGACATCAATCTTGGAAAGATTACTGGAAAAATGGCTATCTCTGGGTATCAGAAAAGTGAAAGCTACATCAATTATGGATTTTTTCCATAATAAAAAAATAGGTGGGTGCATTCTAGAGGTTGTGTAGATTGGATGATTGCTCATTGACTTCCTGTGGCTAGTTGTGTCCCCAAATGTGACTTTTATCCCATGCCACATCTATACTGAGATTGAACCTATCACCTGTATGTTGCATCATTTTATTCATTCAGCCTCTTAGGTCATACATGATTCCTAGTAAATATATTTTCCTATTTACTTTCATTACTAACATATTCTTTGAGCTAACATGTTTTTTATTAACAATATCATTCATCAAGTGTAAACTAGGTCTGTTTTTTACAAGAAGAATGGTTGAACAAATGACAAAGAGGTAAATGTGGAAGAGATATGTCAAACGGATCTATTGGTTATCATGGGATATAGATGGAATTCTGATTGCAGCTTAATCCCTAAATTTGTGGTGGTTAACCGTGCGAATTTCAAGGGCCTTGCACTCTAATTGCTCATCATTAATGTTGTGCCACCCAAGCTAGGGTTATTAAGTTTTCTATAGCTGTGAGAGTCCTTAATTGAAAAGGAAAAGGGGAGTTGTGAGTATAAATGTGTGTCATATCCATCTCATCATCTCTCTAAAGATCTCTCTTGTGATCTGTAAACACACACCCACACACACACACCTCTATATATTTTTTTTCTCTCTCTTTCTAGTCCCATTTGCGGATCAAAATGAATCCCCCATGACGGTCAGTTCAACCAAAAATACTTGATATCTAACCAATTTCAATGGTTTGGCCGGAAGACATTGTTCCGCAACCAGAATCATCAACGAAAACCACTGTCTCTGGTTCACTTGTAAGGAAACTACTCCAATTGAATCCCCATCAAATGGACACCACCTGCTCCACCTACATCTCCACCACCTCCGGTGATGAAATTTGTCACTCCAATTTTGGTACCATCTGTTCCAAGTTCTCCTCCACCTTCATCTCCGGGTTCAACTCCGGTGACCACTGCACCAATGGAAACTCCTACCTCCAAGGATCTATCCACGGTTTCCAAAGAGAGGAAAGCTCTATCACCCGTCTCCAAAGCCAAGTCAAGCAAGAAGAAGGCTTCTTCCCTTATTTCTAAACCACTTTGAAGGTCAAATCAACCTAAGAAAATGACTGAGGCTCAACTAGCACAACCGAAGAAGCTACCTGTAGGCAAAAACCCTCCACTGCCATCCAATTGACAGCTGAGGAAGAAGAAGAAGAGGAGGATGACACCCCTCTTAGGTTTGTGCGTAGGTCAAAAACTGCCAAGGACAAAGAGGTGCCCCCTAAATCTACACATGAAGAGGAACCCATGGCAGATTTTTTGTTATCCCCGAAAGGCAAGAAAAACACTATTAAGCCTAAGCCAGTACAGGAAAAGGAGTTTACGAAAGAAGAAGAAGATTTGGGAGGAGATAATGATGACACTGCTATAGATGTGAATTTCAAGTTTGGCCATGATGATCTTGAACAAGAAAAAGACTACAAGAAAACAGGCAGATACCGACAGATTTTTCCGTCGGTAAATACACAAAATCCGTCGCTAAATCAAATTAGCAACGGATTTTTTACGTAAAAATTTCGTTGTTAAAACGTGCATTGGTAAAATCTTTCGACGGAATACCGACGAATTTCCATTTGATTACCGACAGATATTTTCGTCGCCGATTTTTTGTAACAGACGGCAATTTTCGTAAGATAATCGACCAATTCAAAGCATATAGCGACGGATTAGCAAAGGATTTTTCGTCTCTATTTAAATAGTCATTTTATTTTTGAGCCATTTTAGTGACGGATTATTGACGGATTATTCCGTCGCTATATTTATTAAAAAAAATCAATATTTTTTTTTATATGCCAAATTATTGAGGGCTTTCTCGACGGATATTTCCGTCGCTGAATTGGCATTTTATATTAAAAAAATTACATTTATATTTTTAATAAATATATATATATATATATATACTCCCTCCGTCCATTTATATGGTTCACACTTTCTATTTTGGGCGTCCATTTACATGGTTCACACTTTGTTTCTTTCCTAAAATGAAAACTTTATATTATTAAAATATTAACCCTACCCCACTATAATTTACTATTCTCTTCACTCATTCTCTCTCCTACATTATTTTAATACTCACAACACCATTATAATTTACTATTCCCTTCACTCATTCTCTCTCCTATTTTACTTTCACACTCACAACACTTTCAATATAATACTCCCTCCTTAATAAACGTGTGAACAGTAACCGTGAACCTACTAAATGGACGGAGGGAGTATATATATATATATATATATATATATATATATATATATATATATATATATATATATATATATATATATATATATATATATATATATATATATCCTAAATATTTTTATCAAAAACAAATTATAATGTCAATCAATTTAAATCAGTCCCTTAACTTTTATTAATCTTAAATTATTCCTTGATATTTCACAATTACACTTTGCTCCCCTAAACTTCTTTTATATTCAAATAAGTCCTTACATACCCTTTCATTTCAACTTTGATCCCTTAACTTCAGAAAATTCAGATCAGGTCCTCACAAACTTCCACCACCAATAACCACCAGAAACCACCACCATGGATTTTTTGGAGCAGTTTCTGTGCCTTCTTTGAAGCCGCTTTAGCTTTTAGATCTGATATGAAGGCTTCAATCCAGTGGTATTGTTGGCTCTAGTTCAACTCGGTTATGTCACCTAAGAGCTCAGATCTACCCTTGATGTGTCAATCGATTGGTGTGGATTGCAGATGAGGATACGAGAGGTGAATAGATGGTCCGATCGTCGATAAAAGATCGGACTATTGGTTTTGAGAATGTTGATAGGGGGTGGATCGAGACGGTATATCTGGGAGGAAAAACAAGAAATGGGAAGTATTTTATAGAGAGAAAGTAGAGAGGGGGAAGAAGGGAAACGGTAGTCGAAGTAGGGGGAGACGGTCGCCGGAGTTGGGGAGGAAAGGAAGGGAGAGGGAGGCATAGTGGGGAGGTGTGGTGGGTAGAAAGAGGGAGGTGAAAACTGAAGGGAGAGGGAGACGGTTTGTGAAAACTAAAGAGGGAGAAATGAGGGAGGTGGATAGAAAGAGAGAAAAGAATGTGAAATGGTTTTGTTTTGATGAATTTGGATCATTGGATGTTTATGATTAATGGTCTTGATTGATTAAGGGATCAATCCATGTGAACATTGGTAAGCCAATTAAAAGAAAGGATGTCATGTTTTTGCTAAATGAATTTGGATCATTGGATTCTATTGTTTGTGATATATTTAATGAATAAGATCTTGCTTGACTAGTGATCCATGTGAACATTGGTAAGCCAATTAAAATAAAACATGTATATTATTATTATGATATACTATTTAATTATTATTATTAGATAATATTATTTTATATTTAAAATAATATATTAATATATTTTAAATATATATATATATATATATATTTTAAATATATATATATATATATATATATATATATATATATATATATATATATATATATATCCTAAATAATTATTATTATGATAAAATATTATTTTAAATATAAAATAATATTATCTAATAAGAATAATTAAATAATATGTCATAATAATAATAAACATGTTTTCTTGATGATTATTATAATTAGTTAAAATAATAAACAACAATAATAATAATTTGTCTTTCAAAAAATAATAAAAATAATAAATATAAAATAATATTTTATCATAATAATAATTATATAAATAATAATAACAGTAATAATCATTATTAATAAAACAAGTAAATATCAAGAAGAATAATATTTACTAATATTATTTATAATATAGAAAAAATACTTAAATCAACAAAATAAATTAAACTTCTAAGAAATATTAATATACCTAAGCCTTGAATTTAATTTTAAATCCTAAAACAATAATGCCTAAAAATATAATTTACTGATAATAATAATTTAATAATTTAAACTTCAAAGAAATATTAATATACCTAAGTAAATTGAAAAAATGTTAATAAAAGATTAAATAAAAGAATTTTTAATATACAAAATCCCTTAAACCTATATCATATACCATACATCAAACATCCATACCCTATTCCCTAAACCATAACACATATCATATATCATATACCCCATACACCAGATACTCATACTTTATACCCTAAATTATATACTCCATATCATATACACATACCATATACTATAAATCATAACCCATATGCATATACCCTAAACCTTAACATATACCCAAAAACAAAACCATACCCTATATTCTAAACCATAACTTCTATTATATACTTTCATTTCTTTACAAATTCTTAACTTTTTTTATATAACTTTTTGTAAAAAAATCACTACTAACTAACATCTCAAATAGTTTTATTTATTCAAAAAAAATTAAAAAAAAATTAAAAAGTATATCTATTGTTCAATCCCTCTATTTTCTATTATATACTTTCATTTCTTTAAAAATTCTTAACTTTTTTATATAACTTTTTGTAAAAAAAAATCACTACTAAATAACATCTCAAATAGTTTTATTTATCAAAAAAAAAATTAAAAAAGTATATATCAATAATCACTAACAACCATATACATATACCCTAAACCTTAACATATACCATAAACCATAACCCATACCCTATACCCTAAATTATAATTTATATCCTGTACCATATACCCCATACACCGGACATTCATACCTTATACCCTATATCATATACATATACCACATACTCTAAATCATAACCCATATATATATACCATAAACCTTAACATATATCCTAAAACATAACCCATACCCTATATTCTAAACCATAACTTCTTTCATATACTTTATTTCTTTAAAAAATTTTAAATTTTTTTATATAACTTTTTGTAAAAAAATTCACTACTAACTAACATCTCAATTAGTTTTATTTATTCAAAAAAATTTAAAAACAAATTTTAAAAAAATATATATGCTATTGTCCGTCCCTGTTCTATTATATACTTTCATTTATTTAAAAATTCTTAACTTTTTTTATATAACTTTCTGTAAAAAAATTCACTACTAACTAACGTCTCAAATAGTTTTTGATGCTGCAGGAAACGTGTTGATCAGCCTACGACCAGCAACTAGGTTGATTCACTGGCTTTGATTGACTTGAAACAAAGAACCCACGACTAGTCGGAATGGTCTCCGGCTTAGACCCTCGGACGTGAGAGTAAGTATGGTGTTTAGAGCTGATAAATTATAATGTACAGAAGTATTCAGAATAACAAATAGCAATTACCTCAAAATCGTTGATGTTGTGAAGTATTTATAGGCGTTGGTATGAGTTATAATTGTAGTAGGATTGTATGAAATCCCTAGAATCACGGATGAGATTTGTATGAGAGATCGTGTCCATAGATAACTCCTGATTTGTAGGACTTCTGTTATGGGAATAATTGTATATGCGTCGTGGCTCTGTAGGTCGACGTACGCCTTGTAGGTCGAGGTCGCCTGCATAGGTCTAGGTCGACCTGACTGGATAATATGGCCGGGTAACACCTGTTTAAAATATGGATCGTATGTCGGAAAAAGCTAGGTCGAGACCATTTAGGTTGGACAATGAGCTAGGTCGATTGATCTTGACTGATGGGCCTTGGGCCTGTAGTAACTGGGATGATCCACTAAGGATGTGGTGCCAATACTGTCTGAAAAACTGGGCTTCGTATGTTGGGCCTAGCCCATCACTTTTATTCCGTTCAGTGGCCCTCAACTTTCTGGACGAACTTTGTCGACCAGAAAGTTATCAGAAAATTGTTGAATATTTGAGTAGGTTGCAGATAGATGCTCGAATAGATGGTTGGTCGACTAATGATGACGTGGCTCAATCTCGTCCATTAACTGTGGACGGTCAGATCTGTTGAAGTCCCACAATGATGGGAAAGTACGGCGCTTTGGACAACTGCCTAAGAAACTGTGCCGTCATTAATTGCAGAGGATTTGAACCATTTGAATACTCCCAAGAAGAAGGTAGAAGACAAATGAACGGAATTTCCAGTGTAGTGTGAATGTGGGGCCCATCGCGGATTGAACCCTTTTTTTATCTCATACTTATGCATGTATTATTCATTTAGTTTAAATGCATTCATGCACTTCATGATAACATCAGTTGAATGCACTAAATGATTATTTCTCTCTTCCCAATATGAAATTCTTTTACCTTTTTAGGAAGTTAGAAATCTATGACTTAGGCTTATGTATGTGCATTGACTTGGGACATGATTTACCATTCATAATTTATTTGGACATGTTTTTACCAAGTACAATGAATTAGTCTTTGTTATAGTATGTAATGGTCTCAATCAAATAGGGGGAGATTGTTGGGTATGCTTATTATAAACCCCTCCTATTACTTGATTTGATTGATACCATCGCCTATTTTTATTTATATGAACTATAGGACATTATGTATGAAGTTTTATAACTTCAATTTTTAGTTAAGTCCATTTTATAGTTTAAGTTACTTAGGCTTGAGAAGGTTAATCTAGGTAAAAATTATCTAAGTGTTTTTAGCTGGAGAAAGGCATGAAGCCATGCGGTCAACCACATAACCGATCGCATATGGACTGACCGCAGTATATTGCCTCGACCGCATATTGACTGACCGCTTGCACCCTTGCAACCGCATTCAAATGTCAACTGCATCAACAAGCAAACCACATGATTAGGAGGACCGCACGGCTGACCGCATGGAAGACCACACATCAAGGCTAATCGCTTAGCTTTCCTGACCGCATGATTTGCCAGACCTCTTCCTCTCCTGTCTTTAGCCAAAAATTTAAATTTGATCACTACTCAAAGTTAATTTAGAGAATTTTACCGTTGCAGAATTTGCTCCAAAATTCAAATTGGTGACATCTCGGTTATTTCGTATAAAGGACATATCAGCATACCACCTTGCCACTAACTCTGCAACATGGAGACAAAAAGGGACACGTGCTCCAATTAGACATCAACAGCACATTGTCCTTGAAGCTTGCTCAACACGAAATTCCAACGGCTATTTTTATTCCAAGGCTATAAATAATAGACCTTGTGATCAAGCATGAAAGAGACAACCAGAAAGCTTGAGTTCAAAGAGGCGTTGTTGTAATCCTCAAAGTGTTGAAGCTCATCATCTCCAGATTTGTTTGAATCTTCAAACACTTTCAAGCCTTCAAGAATATCATTTATCCAGAAATCTCTCAAGCCTTGTAACCACATAGATTCATCAAGCTCTCTCTATATCATTATAAAGAGCTTTTGACTTGCACACACACACATACACTGGTTATTGTCTAGGATTAGCTTCATAGAAAAAGATAGTTAGATTTGAGGTTGATTGATTCTCAATTTATATTCCTTTGTAACAGCTACTCAAATCAATATACTATCTCCCTTAGAAAATCCAAGACTAACTATCTTGGTAGAGACGTAGATCTTTAACGATTGAACCTCTCCAATTATCTTGTTATTACTTTCTGCACTTTATTTTCGTGTGTTCTTAAAATTCCTTGTGTTTGATCTTCATATCCATCCAACCGCATATTGAAAGTGTGTTTATAGTACAAATCTGCCAAAGTCCATTTTTCAACCGCACGGTCGACCACACTCTCCATCTGCGGTCGACCACACTCCCTTTTACTACTAAGTTATTATACTTAGAAACTTCTGTTGTGCATTTTACTAAGCTTGAAAGTTGGTTTTAACTTGACCACACTTTAGTCAAAGTAAGCCAAGGACGAATTTTTGAAAAGAGTAGAAAAATTTTATACAGCTATTCACTCCCCCTCTAGCTGTTTTCATACTCTTGTTGCACCTTTGGGACCAACAGTAGCTCCTCGGGAAACAAATTCAAAATTCGGTCGACGTTAGCAGGCGTATCTGCGAGAGGTGGGAAAAGCTCCTCCAACTTGGCAACTGAAAGTAGATACCGTCAACATGTTAGAGGCAAACAAATAAAGCAAGACATGATAACCAGTCATATAAACTAGAAAGACTACCTGATGTGTTCCATATCGATACCAAATATCCTCCTCCCTCCAGGCTACTTTTCTTTACATAGAAGAACCTATGTTTCCATCCCCTATCAGTCGCGTCAAGACCTAGAATCAGAGGGTCCCTATTTGATCTAACCCTAAAGTTATACCTACCCTTACCAAAAGCCCTAATTTATGAAGCATATGCCAACTCCTCCAAACCTGCCACCATACCATGCTCGGCCACAATTCTATCTAAAGTGAGCAAAATACGCCACGCGACGGGCATTAATTGACAATAAGACAGCCAGGTCACTTCAAAAAAGCGGGAAATCGAAGCAGAAAAGGGAAATTTCCAACCTACATTAAAGGGGTACTCGTAAAACCCTACCCACTCGTCAGAAACACAATCGGCACTAAAACATCAGTTGGGATCAGGAATTTGGTATTGGAAGGAAAGACGTTGTTTCTTTTTAGAGCGTCAGCATGAGACGCATCAAAGCTACACTTTTCACCCTCTTTGTCACGACTAAGCATCTAAAACCATTCGGTAAGGACGCATCAACATCTACGACTTTTCCCTTACTTTTACCCATAATGCCAGAGGAAAGATACAAAGAAATGACAAAAGAAAGAGAGAATAAGAACTCACTGGAGAAACTAGCAGAGATTTAGCACCGGTTGGACGGAGGAGTTGAAAAGAAAAAATGGATTCTCTCAATTAAACCATGTATAAAAGGGCGATCTTCAGCGCCTACGAAAAACCCATAATGAGCCCTAATTTCTCGAGCATCGTGCGGGCCAACCACCTCATCACCTTCCTTTGAAGCCTGAAACGACACATGGCAAAAATATTAAAGCCCTCCGTATTCAACATGGAACGCTTCAATATTTTGGGGGCAATTGTTACGTCCTAAAAAATTCACTCAACATGTTATGCATCCTGGACATCCATCTTGAGGAACGTCTTGATTTACATCTTGGACTAACGCCTTGAAATTATTTGTTGTATTTATCCTATTTTTCAGGAACAACATTATTAATAAATAATTCACCCATGTGATCGTTTGGACCTAGTCAAAGAGCAACACAAAGGATTCAAACTATCAACCAAAAGGATAACGGTTGGACTCCATCAACGAGGGGCGAGATTCTAGGCACAAAATCAGCACGGCATTCAAGTTGTTACTTTCAGTTACAATAACGCTATATATTGCTCTTAGGAAGCACTCTTGTTCACGGTTACACAGTTTTCACTTACTCTACTCTGCACTTGTACTCATAAGCTCTCAATAATCAATAAAATTTGTTTGGTTTAGGCAGGCTTGCCAAAAGCCTTCCGAGATTTTTCTCTTGGACGATTGCTCTAAGGGTTTCCTCGTTACATCCTTGTGTTCGTCTTGCTTTGAGGATCATATTCCATTTGTGTCCAAACCTTCTTGAAAAGACAAATTTACTTATCAAAATTTGTCCAAAACAATATCCTAACAATGTTACAGCATAACTACGAGGAGAACATATTTGGTGTTTACAATCACACACCACATGTGATCCTACATAGATACGAGAATAGCTATGTTCACACACGTACATGTAACGCCTCTCTAGAAGAACATATACTCCCTCCGTTCCCAACCTAACCTAAGTGCACACTTTTCATTTTGGGTATTCCAAATCTACGTGTATATTTTTTAAAATGAAAAGAAATCTTTACTATTCTCTTCACTCATTCTCTCTTCTACATTATTTTAATACTCACAACACCATTATAATTTACTATTCCCTCTACTCATTCTCTCTCCTATTTTATTTTCATACTCACAATACTTTCAATATAATACTCTCTTCTTAATTTACGTAAAAAATTAAAATGTGCATTTAGGTTAGGAATTTAGGTTAGGAATTTAGGTTAGGAACAGAGGGAGGGAGTACATCACAGTCATGACAACGGGTGGCGGAGTGCCCTCACACACATACATGTAACGCGTATACTAGTGTTAGTATAATTTAATATTAAAATAAATTTTAGAAATAATATTATCAATAATGTCTCAATAGCAATTTTCTGAAATAATAATTAAATACTTAAACTTTTGTTAAATTTAATTAAATATATCACTAAAATTAATTGTGACTATTTTTGTAAGACAATAATGGGAGTGATAATTATAGATTGAAAAGAAGAAAAAGTAAATAAAGAGTAGGAAAAACCCAAACCATGTGACATCAAATACTCCCTCCGTCTCACAAATATATGCATTTTTTTAGAAGGTGCGGGAATTAAGTAGAAAAGTAAAAAAGGTGATGTGTTGTGAGTATAGATGGTTGGGTAGAAGAGAGAAAGTGGTGTAAGTGGGTAATAGTTGTGAGTAGAGAGAAGTGGGTCTCATTTTTATTTTAGAAAAATACAAAATATTATAAAACGTCCAAAAGAAATAATTTTGCAGATTATTATGGAACGGATGGAGTATGTGAAATAGATACACTCCAAATAGAAAGAACAAATGATATTGAAAAACCTAACGGGCCTTGGCCCAGTGGTACAATGGTGACTTTTCGAAGGGGAGGTCACCGGTTCGAGTCCCCCTAAGGGAATTCTTGGGGCTTAATTTCCTATCTTGTTTTCAGGGTCCTTAGGAGCTCTCGGGGCACATCCGTGCAGTTAAGGAAGCGGCATTACTGGGCTTGTATCCTCAGTGGGGAGTTCAAATCTTGGCAGGTGCAAAGCTGGAGCAGCCATTTGGTGTTGTAATAGTGATGTAAATGCCTCTTTGGCATGAGCAGTTGAAGCACCCATTTGGTGATGTAAATGGCCCACTTCCTCTAGGGCCCCTCATGTGAGATTTAAACCCAATTTAAGAAATAACATTTTAAAAATTCCAAAGACACCCCTTCTTGACACAATGACTTTACTACCCTTCTTGCATATTCACGTTCACAACCTCTGAACAACAAGTCTAAAAATTCAAAATTATACTTTAGTCACTGAAAATTTGAAAATTATATATTGGTCACTAGATATTCACATATTTTTATCAATTATTAGATTCAAAATAGTTTCAGATTAGTCACTTTAGTCTGAAAAAATATAAATTAAAAATTGACTTATAAGACAAAATTTTCAGATCATCACAATATTCTTTAGCCTTTCCAAAAACACTTCCATTTTTTTTTATATTTTTCACATTATAAGATTACTTTGGTTCTTATAATTGACTTATAAAACAAAATTTTCATCCAAAAAAAATCAAAAAATTCAATAATAACAACAAATTGCTCTCATAAGTTACACACTTACAACTCTTATAAGTTAATTATAAGACTATTTTGTCTCTTATAATTGACATATAATAAGACAAAATTTTCAATAACAAAATCAAAAATATCAATAATAACAACGAATTGCTCTCATAATTTATACATTTACAACTCTTATAAGTTAATTATAAGACTTTTTAATAAGTCTTATAAGTTGTTTATAAGACTTTTTAAAAAAGTAAAAAGTCTTATAAGTAGTCTTATAATTAACTTATAAGACTTATTAAAAAGTCTTATAAGTTACTTAAAAGACTTTTTAATAAGACTTATAAGTAACTTATAAGACTTTTTAAAGTCTTATAAGAGTCTTATAAGACTTTTTAATAAGTCTTATAAGACTTTTTTAAAAAGTAAAAAAGTTTTATAAGGCTTATAAGTATCTTAATAAGTCTTATAAGTTAATTATAAGACTACTTTCTCTCTTATAATTGACATATAAGACAAATTTTTCAACCAAAAAAATTAAAAATTTCAATAATAACAACGAATTGCTCTCATAATTTACACATTTACAACTCTTATAAGTTAATTATAAGACTTTTTAATAAGTCTTATAAGTTATTTATAAGGCTTTTTTAAAAAGTAAAAAGTCTTATAAATAGTCTTATAATTAACTTATAAGACTTATTAAAAAGTCTTATAAGTTACTTAAAAGACTTTTTAATAAGTCTTATAAGTTACATAAAACACTTTTTAAAGTCTTATAAGTAACTTATAAGACTTTTAATAAGTCTTATAAGACTTTTTTAAAAAGTAAAAAAATCTTATAAATCTTATAAGTATCTTAATAAGTCTTATAAATTAATTATAAGACTACTTTGTCTCTTATAATTGACTTATAAGATAATTTTTTCAACCAAAAAATTCAAAAATTTCCTAATTTCATGAGATCTTTGAACAAAAAATGTTACAAGGACATTAGGACAATCACTACTATCTTCTCTCTCTACCTAATCTAACTTAACATCCCTTCACTTCTACTTCTATTATACTCCCACCCTATCTAGAGAGATAAAATATAGAATAAAATATTTTAGAAAGAGAAACTGCTTAATTATTAATTATTAATTATTGTTGTATTCCTTACTTTTTCAGCTTCTTCCCCAATCCATTTACTCCAAACGAACCCTAATTCCCTGTTTGAATTTTCCTTTGATTTGAAGCTCTGCATCAGCTTAATCACCTGCAAATTTGGTACATCGATTTCGGGGTGCTTGGCGAGATTGTAATCCTTCTTAGCAAAGCAAACTCCCTCTGTACATTCAACAACAAGTTATAAACAGCACAGATCGATGAATTCAATAAATTAGACAAAATCGGCACAAACCTTGGAAGAGGTACTTGGAGATGAGTTTCCGATTCTTGTCTGGGATAATCTGTGGACGAAATTGAGAAAAATAAAGTCAAAATTCATCTCAAAACTCCGAAGACGTCATAATTGATAAACTCACCATGGTTGCTGCTGTTTGTGATGCTGCCGGCGCCGGAAAATAGGAGGTCAGAGAAGAGAGTGAGAGGGGATTTGGGTCTCGTAGCTGAGTTTAACAAAGGAGAAACCCTAGAAAAAGAGAGAAGACGAAAATATACCTTTTCCAGAGATCACGTTGAGATTTGGCGGCGACGGAACGCCAGAGACGATCCATGTCAACGCAAAGCGATTGGATCTGAGCTATGTCTCTTTGGAGCGATAGCTCCGGCGAATCCATGGCAACGGCGGCAGCCGAGGATAATTCGAGCCTCTCCAAGCCATCCCTACTCTTCAACATCGAACGCTTCGAGCTCTGGTATATCTTCGGCAGCATCGTTTCACCTCCGTCTTCCATGGCCATCTGCATTGTGTGTGCGTGTGAGAGAGAGAGAGAGAATTACTGTGAAAAGAAATTGACTGGGTTTTCAAAGGTGAAAGGGGAAAGGAGTTTTCAAACGGGAGGTGAGGGGTGTACGTGAAATTATAATCTTAAAAGAATTCTTTATTTGAGATTTAAAAAAATATTTTCTTTAAGTGGAATAAAATCTGAACAAAGGGGTCTTAGAGGAATTTTCCTGATGTAAATGTCTTGTAGGAGGGCTCCCTTGGGGCTCTGGAGTATAAGGGGTGCTGCCACCCTGACTGCATAGGGCACATCCCGCGATTTACCTCCGCCAGTATACTGAGAGGCCGGTACCTGATGGTCCAGGATTAGTCCGACGAAGCTGAGAACCTGGGTATAAAAAAAAAAAAAAACACAAATGATATTGAAAAAGACAAAAAGAGAGAAAAAGTAAGAAGAAACGCCAACCATTTAAAACCATTTAAAAGCTGTAACATAAAACAAGAAATAGAAATAGACACACCATTGTAATTCCTGCTTGTTTATATATGCACCATGCCTTCACAGAGTAATTGAGATACCTAATTTACAATCTTTATATTGTTATAAAAATAATAGTCACCTCGTCTTATAATTATAAATGTAAGAATTTACTTGTCAATATTTTTAAAAAAATATTTTTTCTGTTTCACTGCAAACTACGTATTACTACCTCCGTCCCAATCTAAATGTCCAAAAATGGGTCCGGCGCGGGAATTAAGGAAAGTGAGGTAGGAAAGAGAAAAAGTGAGGTAGGAAAGAGAAAAAGTTTAAATGTTGTGAGTATGAAAAATTAAATAGGAGAGAGAATGAGTGGGATGAATAGTTAGGAGAGAGAATGTTGTGAGTGTAAAAGTAAAGTAGGAGAGAGAATGAGTGGGTTGAATAGTGAGAAAAACTTTCCTTTTTTGGAAATGGGACATTTTCAATGGGACGCCCAAAAAGGAAAGTTTGGACATTTAGATTGGGACGGAGGGAGTATTATTTAATGAAATTAATAAACGTGTTAAAATATTAGGTGTTATAAATACGAAAACAAGGTATAAGAGAGAAAATTGGACAAACAATAATAATTAAATTATTGTTATGAGTATAACATGCGATTTCTATTAAAATTAAAGTAATAAAACATTTCTATTTTAGCAAGTTTTAGAAATTGTGTGGTTTGTAGAGGGACGATCAATGAAAAAAGTGTGTAGTTTCTAGTGGGACATAAATATATTTTACTAGTTTGTAAATTATTTGTATAATGATAAAATTGCACTATGTCATTTTTTTATTTAAAAATGCGACATAATTTTGAGACAAACTAACTAAAATGATATTTATTATGAAAAGTAAAAAAAAAAAGATGAAGCCGCATGAAATGTGCTTATCAATCTTCCTCCGCGTGACAGGACTGATCACCTGACTCCTTGACCTGAAAATCAGAACCCACGACTAGCCGGATGTGTCTCCGGCTTAGACCCTCGGACGTGAGAGTAAGTATATGAATTGGAGAGCAAAAAATGTATTGAGCAAATGATATTCAGATAACAAAATTGCAGTTACCTTGGAACCGTTGTAGTGGGATTGTATTTATAGTTGATGTGGGTGGTATATTTGGCAGGGCTACAGGAGCTCCGAGATTTGTGGGACAGTTATGCATCATGTGAACGTGTCCCTGAACGGTCCCTGATTTGTAGGAAAGCAGTTATGAAAAGAGTAGAAGCACGTGCGCCTGCAACTGTTAGGTCGACACTTGATTGGCAGGTCGAGATCGACGCTTGGGATTAGGCCGACCTAACTGATGGGTAGAATTGGATCGTACCCGAAATATAACTTGGATCATGAGGTCGGACTAAGTTAGGTCAGGACCTGGTAGGTCGGACAATGAACTTAAGTCGACGGATCAATAAGATGGGCCTTGGGCCATGTGATCATTGGGCCTAGCCCACTGAGAATGTAGTGACCATAATTGCTTGAGGACTGGACTTTACTTGCTTGGCCCAGCTCGATACTTTTGATATGTTCAGTGGCCCCCAACTTTCTAGTTGACTTTGTCGACTGGGAAGTTAAGGAAATTTTGATGAAGATCAATGCGACTCGCAGGTCGCTACTCGCTTTGAAGTTTAGTCGACCAAAGTGACGTGACACAATCCTGGACGTTGGTGGCGAACGGTTAGATCTGAAGGAGCGCCGCCTTCTGTAATGATTACTATTTTGACGTTTGAAGAACCGTCTTGGAAACTGTTTTCCTCCATTAATTGGGAAAATAATTTTCGAATTTTCCTTTTTCCCTTCTAATTTTGGAAAATATAAATACCAGAATCCTTCTTCATTTTGAATTTTTACCGTCTCTGAACTCTGATAGACTCCGGCGAAGATAGCAAAGAAGCAACTGATTTAAATTCGACCTTCGTCCTTCCGCAAATGCCTTCTTATTCCGACACCAACTAAGGTATTCCTCTCTCTTTCTTACTTTAGGTTTTCGATTGCTGCTCTATCTTTGATTTTGCCTTGGCTAGAACATTTAGTAGCGAACCAGGGGCTTGGTATGGATGCTGCACTGTTAACCATAGAGTGTACAAGCATATGAACGGAGAGTGGAGAGAGATGTCTTTGAATGAATGTGCCTCTGTTTTGACCAGGTGGGGACTGAATTTTAGTGAAATAGGACTGCCCATAGGAGAAAATGTAGGTGAATTGATAATAGATGATTCAAATGTCGTCTCTTTTCATCTCTTCCATGAATTACTTGACCACATATCATTGTTCTATGTTAGGGATGCTGATAAACCTTCGTTCCTTAGGAATAGGAAGAGTTTCCCTGGGGAGTCTAGGTCGCCCTTAGTTAGGTCTTCTGAAATTGCTCATAGGTCTGACTCCCCCATTTTCCTTTTTTCTTGTACAGATATGGCCACTCAAGATGGAGCTACAGCATCTACTTCTTCAAGCCCCAGAATTGTGAATGCCTTCGACTCTTTGGCTATACCAGGGAGGAATGAAAGGGGCTATGTCCCTCAGAGGCCAACGAGAGGGAAGAAGAATCTGGAGTCCCGTTATTCCATGATTTATGACTTCTGCGACATTAGTTGAGAGGATTATAGGGTGACCATTCTCAGTAAAAAGGACTTCATGGCTCAGTTTAGGTCGACCTTCACCACGGATACCACTAGGGTAGCTTTCTTCTATGGCCAATTTGAGGCTGTCCTTAGGTTGCCGCTTGACCCTTTTATTAACGAATTTTTAGAGTGTGCCAATGCCTTACCTCTTCAATTAGAAGCCAACACCTGTAGAGTTCTAGTTTGCTTTGCCATGGTCTGTAGGTTCTTGGGATATGAACCATGTATGAGGGTATTTAAAGAATTTTTCAGTGTTAAGTATGGTGGGACTGGCCTGAGTATCAGCACTCCTTCAAAACCCAACTCTCCCAAACTTTTCATGAACCTTCCTAGCAAGGCGAGCTGTTGGAACTCCCATGTTGTTGTAGTGGAAAGTAGGTTAGGCTGGGAATTTCCTTTACCTAATTCAGAAACAGAACCCATAGATGAGAGGAACTATTGGGAGCCACTCTGGCATTTTGACTTATACAAGAAGTTGTGTCGATTAGCTGATAAGGGGCCCATCAGTTGGGAGGTTTTGGGCACTACCAAGTACAACTACATCCATGCCGGAATGATGGCAGGAGAGGGAGAAGTGCAGCCATTAGTGCCCAATGGGAGGGGCACCATATATCCTGACTGGGTTACCCATGCTTTGGGTAAGTTCGAGGATAAATGTCAGCTCTGTAAACGGACTGCCAACTACTGCAAGGACAATGGGGAGCATGCTGGTGGCAAGATCTCCTTATTCTGTAATTTTTTACTCGCCCTTTATCTGCTAGCTTGCATGTATGAACAATTTGACTCGGGTGTGTAACTCTTATCTCGTCATCTGTTTAACTCGCATGTAGATTGATTGGCTCGCACATGTTTAGTTCGTACATAGAACTTGTAGCTCGTATGTAGAATGGTTAGCTCGTACATAGAACTTGTTGCTCGTATGTAGAAATCTCATATGTCGAACTAACCCTTTGTCATCTTGATCTTGATGCAGTTTTGATCCCTGAGCAGGAAGCCAACATGGTGAGAATAGTTGGAGTCTCTGATAAGAAGAAAGCCAAGAAGGCCCATGGAGCTGCTAATGCTCGAGCCAACAGACAGAGGGAAGCAGAGAGGAGGACCAACTTGCTGTCCAAGGATAAGGTTGGGATGGTGCCCATGGAGGAGGTTGAATCGGAAGATCCTCTGCAAAGCGGCACCCAATCTAGGGATGTGACTGAAGGGGGTGATGAGTCTAACAAGTCGACTAGACCAAGTCTGAGCTCCGACCCAATCTCTGAAGCCAATGCAGCGACCTCTGGTGCTGGGACAGCTGGGGCCAGCCCCTTAAACTTTGTGACCATTGATGATGAAGCTGCTGATGAGGAGGATGACCGGCCTCTGAACTCGAGGTAGAGGTCCAGAACTGAGAAAGGGAAAGTTGTTTCCCCAAGCCAACTTCCTCCTCCTGTCCTCCCTCAAACTATCCAAGAGTCTCTTGAGGATCAAATAAGGAGATTGAGTGATGTTCCTCCACTCACAGGGGTCAACAGCATGACCCGTCGCTACCCTGAAGTTAGCCTTGGCCAAGAGAGCCATTGATGTCGATCTCTTGGCTCACTTTGCTGACAAGGGGATGACCCCTGAGGAGTTCTCTACAAGGTCCGGTCTGGTGCAGAGCGAGGTAATCCTTTATTCTCCCTCTCCATTAAGTTGCTTTTCTTTTAACTCGTCAATTCAATTTCTGAGTCTTTGTCGAGCTAATCCTTTAATGGGTTTCTTTGATGCAGTCTTTGACCACGGTGGAGCAAGCTAAGAGCTCCTGGAGGGCCTCTATTGAGAGGGAGAGGCAGGCCATGAGCCAATATTCCAAGAAGTCCCAAGAACTGTCCGAACTAAGGGAGAAATACAATGACCTGGACAACTCCTATGATGATTTGGAGATGGTCAAGAAGAAAGCTCTGGCTGATTGTGCTAAGGCATTGGAAGATCTGAATGAAGCTGAGTCCAAGGTTGGGGAGGAGAAAGCAGAGAGGGAGGCTGAGCGTCTGGCTCTTGAGGCGACCAAGAAGGAGCTCGCCACGGTTTCCCAAATCCTTAAGGAGAGAGACTCCTTCTTGGCCGATCTTAACAAGGAACACAATGCTGCCAGGGCAAAGTGGAAGGAGGACCTTCAAGTCGCCGCTAAGGATGTTGTGGAGAAGTTTAAAGATGGGGATGAGTACTACAATGCTATTGTTAATAAAGCCAAGGACTTTCTCGACCTGGGTAAACGCCATATGGCACGTCGGGCTCTGGTGGATTCAACAGCTGAAGTCACCTCGAGCAGTTAGCTCGTTGGGCATCTGAACCCCAGTACGACATGGCAGCTCGCGGTGGTCATTCGATAGTCCCTTACTCCGACAATGATCTGGCCTTCATTGCTCAAGAAGATAAAGAAGAGGCTTGTGAACCTTGGGTACCCCCAACCTTAGCCCTTAGGAACTTTGACGTGGCTCTCCAAGAAATTGAAGATGTTGAGGAGATGGAAGAAGATGATGAACCCGAGCAACGTGTCTACTCTGAGTCGGGTAAACCTTTGGGCCCCTAGCAACAAGAAGGTGATGAGGAGGATCGAGCTACCAATGACGATCAGGCTGACGCGGGCCAAGATTCTTGAATTGATTTTGTATTGATGATGTAACAAACAAGCTTCAAAACAATTTTTTACTTTTTGTCTTGTTAACTGTTTGAGTGCCTGGGCCCAATTTTTGGGAGGCGCAATTGTGATGATGCCCGATTTTTTTTTTAAAAAAATCAAACGGAGTCGCCACGCCGTTTTTAGTTTAAGGGCCAAAACTTTGAAAAATGCCCAAAAATGAGAGAAGTGAGTTCGGAGGTCACGTTACACTCCGGGAAGAACGTTGGTGTTCACCCGGAATGCCTCGTAAAACGAGTCTTCCTAACTTAAAACAATTTGTGTGTGTGTGTGTTTTGCAAAAGGAATTTTCTGGAAATAAAAGCTTTGACTGGACTGGACTGAAATTTATCAAAACATTGTGCTTCTGTGAATGAAAAAAGGAGTAAAAACAAAAATATTTGTCCCTGACATTCTTGTCCGCGCGGAACAGGCCGAGGCTCAATCCTGTCCGCGCAGATAGGACATTAATATTCCTTTTTTGCAGCTTTCCAGTCTGATTCTGTAAATTCCAGAATGTCAACTGGAGTTACAGAATCAGAACTGGAGTTTGCAACTGAAAGTGTTAAATAAAAACATTTTTGGGTTTTGCATCCATGCTTGTCCACACTTTCCTTAGGCTTTGATTAGTGATCACTAAACATGATTAGTGGTGATCTACTATATCAAGCCATCCTTATGGTACATTAGGACTTAAAATCACTTTATTTGCTTGGAATGGGGAGATTTGACATAAAATAAAGATTAATACATGAAAATAGAATTTAGGTTAAGGGTGTATCAACTTTAGAGTGGATTTCTAAGGTTGTCATTAAGATGACCATCTTTGAGATCTTTGAACTCAATGTATCAATTTCACAATTTTTGTAACCTAGGAGCCTTAGTGATCTTCATCCATGGAAATTATTCCAAGGTGGAGATCTTAGGCTAGGGAAAAATATTTATAAGGAAGTAAACAATTTAGACCACTTAAAATGGTCATCCATGGAAATTTATTCAAAGATGACCACATTTTAGGTCAAGTAAGAACTAATAATCATAAAAGAAGATGAAAATAAGAATATGGACCATTTAGTGTGATCATCCATGGAGATGAACTCCAAGGTGATCACACTTTAGGTCAAGAGATCAAATAACAACTAGTTGAAGTAAAAAACGAGCAACAAGTTAAAAAGATGTGGATCCTTGTAGAGAATCATCCATGGAGATGGACTCCATGGAGATCCTCTTGGATCTAGGACAAGAGATGAACAACAAGTAAATGAACAAGTTACATCTTTTTAAATGTGAGATGTGTGCATGGATGAGGGAAATTAAGGTAAGGAGAAGGAGGGTTTACCAATAATTGTACCCTATCTTTCTTGGATTTGTGTTTGGATTTTGTGTTTAGATGAGTGTTTTTGGGTGAGTGTTAGGCTGTTTTCTGGGATTTTCGTTAATATAACAGTAAGGCTTCGGAAAAAGGATCCTTAAACTGAGAGAGAATGATTTTATTTATAGGCTGAATTTAGATTTCAATGATGTCCGCGCGGACGAGACTGAGTCTCATTCCTGTCCGCGCGGATGGGGATGATGGCGTGCCTGATTTTGCAGAAAGCAGTTTTGGCTGCTTGCATTTAATGAAAAGTTGGTCAATTTCTTGGAAATGACTCTTTCCAGCGAGATCCAACCTATTTTTGTTGTTCCTTTAAGGTCCTTCCTTGTTTAAATTGTCTTAGGAAGTGACCAAAATGCCCTTAAATGTTTATTTGACGTGAAAAATGTTAAATTGGGCTGAAGGAACATTGGCGGCTCAGATTGGGACACTTACAGCAATACTTTATAACTTCTATCTGTCTAAGTCTTGGCCCGTTTTGGGAGACTTAATTATTTTCCATCGTAGCTGACTTTATATCTTTGTGTGTTGTATGCTTCTGATTCCAGCATGTGTGTTTCGAGCTAGATGTAATAGGACAAATAAGTCACCCTAAGCTTAGGGTCGACCTGGCTTCGTGGTGACTTAGTCAACCTTAGACTTGTAAGGATTTTTGTAAACGAGATTGACTCAGAGTCGAACCTGTTTAAGAGATCAAAGCTGACCAAGGGTCGAGCTTATCAGAACGAAGTCGACCTAAGGTCGGACTTGTTAATAGTATACAACTGATTAAGAATCGAGCTGATTAGAATGAAGCTAACTAAGAGTCGAGCTCGTTAGGACGAAGTTGACTAAGAGTCGGACTTGTTAAAGGAACAAAACTGATTAAGAATCAGGTTTGTTAAAACGAAGCTGACTAAGAGTCGAGCTCGTTGAACGAAGTCGACTAAGAGTCGGACTTGTTAAATGAACAAAACTGATTAAGAATCGAGTTTGTTAAAACGAAGCTGACTAAGAGTCGAGCTCGTTGAACGAAGTCGACTAAGAGTCGGACTTGTTAAAGAAACAAAACTGATTAAGATTCGAGTTTGTTAGAACGAAGCTGACTAAGAGTCGAGCTCGTTTAACGAAGTCGACTAAGAGTCGGACTTGTTAAAGGAACAAAGCTGATTAAGAATCGAGCTTGTTAAAACGAAGCTGACTAAGAGTCGAGCTTGTTGAAATTAGGGTAGCACAATGTTTGATCGAGTAGAACCGCGATTTTTATTGAAGTAGGAAACATGCTTACATCAAATGGAAAGCTAGAACTATGACAAATTCAAACTCGTAGATTGCATTAACCTTCGAACTGAACTAGGAGTTGAACTAGAAGTAATACTTGATGAGGTGAGTGGCGTGCCATGGGTGCTTCAACTCTTCACCATCAGGATGAGCAATCATGTAAGTCCCCTTTCGATGACTCGAGTAACAATATAAGGACCTTTCCAGCTAGAGATAGCTTATTCTCGTTGGGTTCTCCTTCCCGTTGCTTCGATCTTTCTCAACACATGATCTCCTACTTGGAATGATCTTGTTTTCACTTTCTTGTCAGTTGTAACTCTTGGTCCGCCGCTTGTAGTTGACCATTCGAAGGTAAGCGCATTCGCTTCGTCGATCAGATCTAATTCGACCGTCTGCTGATATTATTCGCTCTTGATCAAAGAATGCTACTCGGGCCGTAGGAAACCTCGCTCTCAGCTGGAGCCATGGCCTCTGACCCGTATGCTAGAGTGAATGGGGTTTCCCCCGTAGGCCCCCGAGTGGTTGTGCGAACTGCCCAAAGAGAAAGGGGGAGTTCGTCCAACCAGTTACTGCGTCGACCTACCAGACCTATCTTTAGTGAAGATAGGACGAGCTTATTCGCTGCTACAGCTTGCCTATTTCCTTGAGGATATGCAACAGATGACTGCCAATGCTTGATCCCTACTCTATTCATTTCTTCTTCGAAGGCTCTGGAGAACTGTAACCCATTATCTGATACTATAGCTCGAGGGATCCCAAATCGATACCAGATGAAGTCGTGTATGAAGTTGATGGCGTTTTCCTCTGTGATGCGAGCTAGTGGCTTTGCTTCTACCCACTTGGTGAAATAATCAATTGCAACAATCACATACTTGCAATTTCCTCGGGCGGGAGGGAAGGGTCCAATCAAGTCGACGCCCCACATATCAAATGGCCAAGTGGCAATCACTGGAGTTTGTTCCGTTTTAGGCAGATGAGGTAGGTTAGCAAACCTTTGGCATTGGTCACATTGCTGAACAAAGTCATGAGTGTCAGCTCTCATGTGTGGCCAGTAGTACCCCAAAGTGATCAATTTTTCGGCTAGAGTCCTGGCCCCCGTGTGTCCACCACAAATTCCACTGTGCACTTCATGCATTAACTGAGTGATCTCCTGAGGGTGAATACACTTCAGCAGTGGTCTAGTGTATGATTTCCTGAACAACATGTCTCCTTGGATAACGTACCTCGGAGCTTTCTTTTTGATAGCTCGAGCTTTCTTCTCGTCCTCTGGGAGCTCGTCAGTCTCCAAGTATGCTTTCATTTCCTCGATCCAACACTTGTTATAAGCCCAGTTTCTCAAGGGGTCTTCCACACATTGAATTTTGACCCTTTCATAAGCTGGATTCTCGAGGTAGGAGATGGATTCTTCATGTGGCTCGTCTGTAGTGGCCAGTTTCGAGAGTAAGTCGGCCAACTCATTGTCTTCTCGACCAATCCTTTGGATTTCCAAAAACTCTAAGTCTTTTGTCAGTTCCTTCACCAGGTCGTGGTATTTGACTAAGGTGGAGTTTAGTACCTCATACTCGCCTCTAACCTGGTTGACTATTAGTTGGGAATCACAGTATGCCATGATTTTAGTCGCTCCAAAGCACTTGGCGTATTCGATGGCTGCTACTAAAGCTTCATACTCCGCCTGGTTATTGGATGCATCAAACTTGAACCTCAACGACTCCTCATATACTGTCCCAGACTCTGGCTCGATCAGAACAATCCCAGCTCCACTGACATTCTTTGTAGCTGACCCATCTGAATAGACCTTCCAGCAATCGTCGGGTAGAGAAGTGACGAGCTGGGACTCTTGTTCTTTTCCCTTAGCTTTTTCTTTTTGAACTCGCACCTCGTTGTCTTCCTTGGTGAACGTAAGCTCGACCAAGAAGTCTGCCAAGGCTTGAGCCTTCAACGCCTTTCGAGGTCGATACTCGATGTCGAATTCCGTGAGGGCAATTGACCAATTGAGTAAGCGACCTGAACTCTCTGGCTTGTGCAAAATTTTTCTCAAGGGTGCATTCGTAAGCACCACAATAGAATGGGCCAGGAAATAAGCTCGCAGCTTCCTTGAAGCCACGACTAAGGCATAGGCGACCTTCTCCGCATTGTTATATCTGCCCTCCACATCTGATAGGGCCTTGCTAACATAGTATACGGGCTTTTGAAGCCCCTCATCCTCTCGAACTAGGATTGTTGCAACTGATCGATCTCCGACAGACAAATACACAAATAAGGTCTCTCCAGTAGTCGGGCTACTCAATAGAGGAGGAGTGGCTTAAGCTGCTGGAACGACGAATGACATTCGGTCTTCCATTCAAAAATATTCATCCCCCTCAAGGCTTTGAAGAAGGGGAGAGACCTTTTTGCTGACTTGGCTATGAAACGACCTAGGGCTGCCACCCTACCATTAAGTCGCTGCATTTCCTTTATACTTGTGGGATCCTTCATGTCGACGCCTTGATCTTCTCTGGATTTGCTTCAATTCCTCGTTGTGACACCATAAATCCAAGGAATTTACCCGCTGCTACACCAAAGACACATTTGCTGGGATTGAGCTTCATGTCGTTTGTTCGCAGGTTAGCGAACGTTTCCTTTAGGTCGACCACATGACGTCCGGTCTTTGTTTTGATGACCATATCGTCGATGTAGGCCTCTATGTTTCGGCCAATCTGCGTAGCAAAAACTTTGTTGACCATACGCTGGTAGGTTGCTCCTGCATTTTTTAACCCAAATGGCATCATAGTGTAGCAATAGATGCCTCCAGCTGCTTGGAAAGCCGTCTTCACGATGTCATCCTCATGTATCTTGATTTGATGGTAGCCTGAATAGGCATCTAGAAAACTGAGGGTGGAGTGGCCAGCAATGGAATCAACGAGCTTGTTGATTCTAGGGAGGGGATAGTTGTCTTTTGGGCATGCAAGGTTGAGATTGGTGAAGTCGACGCACATTCTCCATTTGACTTTTTCACCATAACCACATTGGCTAGCCAGGTTGTATGTGTGGCCTCTTTGATTATACCTGCACTCAAAAGTTTTTGTACCTCGAGTTTAATGGCCTCCTCCTTGTCGCGAGCAAAGCTTCTCAGCCTCTGAGGTTTGGGCTTTATGGTCGGGTTGACTCTCAGCCTTATGAACAGCGACTTCTTCCTTTATCCCCCTTATATCCTCTACTCGCCATGCAAAGACATCGTTGCTTTCCTTGAGTAGCTCGATAATCTCTAGCCTTTCTTCAGGTGCCAATTGTTTTCCAATTTGAATTTTCTGCTCAGGATAGGAAAGGTTTGTGATTACTGATTCCAGCTCGTCTACAGCCTCCAGCTCTGGACCGTCTCTGAATTGTAGGGTCTCAATGATGATTTCTCTGACCCTCTGTCTTTCTTCGGCCCCCAGGTGTGGAGCTTCCTCAGCTATCATGTCATCCAGCTCATATGCGGTCTCACTGGTGGTGGCCCATGAGTTATTGTCGATCTGGAGGCATAGCTTGCCTATGGAGACTTGGTCGACCATAACTGTATCTGGATCGACCATGTTGGTTCCAGAGTGACGTGTCGACTCAGTCATGATCTTGTCATGTGAGCGATAGGTCGACTCTTCCACGATGGTGATTGTAGATAGTCGAGTAGTTTTGGTGACTGACTGAGACAACTTTAAGTATCCTTTCGCAGTTTCAATCTCTAGCTCCCTTTTCTTTATTTACCGAAGGACATGATCAAGGTATGCTCGAGCTGTGCCTTGTTCATAACCGATTCCAGCAGATGTGGGGAATTTAACTCGTTGATGGGGGATTGAGGCCACCATTCCAAGTGCGACCTGGCCAGGAATTCCAAGAATAGCAGCATAATCACTATTCACATCTATGACAATAAATTTTACCTTGAAAACGACCCTGTAGGGGTGTTGGCCTAGGTCGACGTCTAGCTCGATTTGTCCTTTGGCATCGACCCGGTGGTTAGTAAAGCCTTCCAACCTGCCGTCATACCTTTCAAGCTGCTCATTCGAGAGACCCATCTCCTGGAATGTTTTGTAGAACAGGATATCTTTGCAGGCCCCCGTGTCGACTAAGAGTCTGCTCGTCGTACATCCATCAATGAGTCCTGGGATGACGAGAACTTGCTCTCTAGCCGCCATATTAGTTGCTAGCTCGTTTGGATAAAAGCTAATCACCTCGACCCTGACGTGGCTCCTTGGTGGCACATATGGGGCTTTGTTGAGCTGAAAGATCTTATGCTTGATGGCTGTGTTGCTGGCCTGCTCAGTAATAACGCCCAGATTCAGTCTAGGCTGCCTTGGTTCCTGATGTCCACCTGCAGGTCGCTCACCACCGCCTGCCTGAGGCCTTTTAACGTATGTGTCGAGCCTTCCCTGATCGACCATCCTCTGGATTATGCGTTTCAAACTCATACAATCTTCAGTAGTATGGCCTGTATCCTTGTGGTAATCACAATACTTGCTGTTGTCCCTTCTGAACTTATTGCCCGGGTTCATGAGGGCAGGTGGGGCCAGCTCGACTGCATTCATTATTTCAGTTCGACTCACCGTTAGGGGAGTGAAAGCTTCGAGCACTTTCTCTGTCGCCCTGGTTCTGTTCTTTCCATTCTTATTGTTTCCCCCATTCTTGGCTGAGTCTTTCTTATCATCAGCGACCTCAACCTTGGGGCTTTTCCCATTCTTCTTTTCTTTTCTCTCCTCAGTCAATGCTACGTTGTAGGCCTTCTCGAACAACTCTTGGCGAGTAGTAACTGTCCGAACTGTTAGCTCGTAGTCCATGTCTGCCGAGAAAATTCCACTTCTGAAACAATTGATCACCTCTCTGTCTGTGAGGTCTTCCTCGATCTTGTCGACCATCTCCTTAAACTTGGTGTAGTAGCTCGTTGAGCTTTCATTTTACCCTTGCACCAGGTTGTTGAGATCGGTGACAGTCATCTTCCGAGCTCCTGCAGTCGAGAAGCGATCCAAAAACTTTGTTCTCATATAGGTCCAGGTCGAGATGCACCCCAATGCCAAACCATTGAACCATGTAAGAGCTGCCCCTGTGAGGGTGCTGATGAGCGCTTTACACATCATGTCGTCCTCATTGGAGACAAAGCACATGGTTGCTTCTAGGTGTTGTATGTGGCTTTTAGCATTGGTTGCACCCGAATACTTCTCCAGGAGAGGCAATCTGAAGCCGGGAGGAGGTCGACGGTCAATCAAATCCTTGGATAAGGGACGAAGAGAAAAATCCACTCGTTTGTTCTTTCCAGTATCACTTTTCTTTTCAGCTTCCCACTGCTCAAACTTCTTCTTCCATAGTAGCCACTCTCTTGCGTCAGGTCTGTCGTCTCTAGCAGGGGAAACATCATTTGACCTTTGGCCTTCACTTCTAGGGGGGGTTATCTGTTTTCTTCTCCTATCCCTGTGAGTGGGAGACCTTACTGACCGAACTGGCGACCTGCGCCTACCCTCTCTTATAGGCGACCTGCGTCCATTCCTTTCCCTATGGGACTGTGACCTTTGTGTCCTGGCAGGCGAACCACGCAAGCTTCGATTAGCCTCAAGCTGTGTTCTCAGATCTGACTGGGTCTCCTGCTCTCTGTTCCTGGTGAGGCTGGCTCTTAGGTCGTCACTTGGAACGTGAACAAGGGACTGAGGACGCTGCACTATCCTGTTATCAACATTCTGTCCCACAATCTCATTCGGCCTGGTACTCCTGGCACGCTCCCTGTTAGAAACTTGAGAGGGAGACACCCTCTCTGACCTTCTATCCACCTGTTCTGCCTCCTCCATTGCTAATAGCTCGGCTAGGATCTGAGCTTGCTTCAACAACATCTCCTTTCGGCTCAGGGGGTTGGATGAGGGACCTGCCCTATTTCCAGCATTCATTTGCCCCGTCTGACGCTTTGGAGGAGGTGGAGCTCCTGGTCCCTCCATAGGTCGCTTGTCTCTCCTTCCATCCGGCAATCCTCTACCATCAGCAACACTATTAGATCGAGTTGCCCTTGCGTGATGACGCGGAGGAGGAGGAGGAGGAGGCAAGTTAGCATTTTCAGTGTTTGCATTGGCGTTGGTGTTGGTGTTGGTGTTGACATTCACTTCATTGGATTCATCCGAAGCATCAGTAACATGCCCGTCCGGGGTTACCAAGGTTGTGGATTGGGAAGGAACTTCGAGGTCAAGCTATGCACGAGTTTCCCGGCAATGGAACCAAACTGATGCCGCAGGAAATGTGCTTATCAATCTTCCTTCGCGTGGCAGGACTGATCACCTGACTCCTTGGCCTGAAAACTAGAACCCACGACAAGTCGGATGTGTCTCCGGCTTAGACCCTCGGGCGTGAGAGTAAGTATATGAATTGGAGAGCAAAAAATGTATTGAACAAATGATATTCAGATAAAAAAATTGCAGTTACCTTGGAACCGTTGTAGTGGTATTGTATTTATAGTTGATGTGGATGGTATATTTGGCAGGGCTACAGGAGCTCCGAGATTTGTGGGACAGTTATGCATCATGTGAATGTGTCCCTGAACGGTCCCTGATTTGTAGGAAAGCAGTTATGGAAAGAGTAGAAGCACGTGCGCCAGCAAATGTTAGGTCGACGCTTGCTTGGCAGGTCGAGGTCGACGCTTGGGATTAGGCCGACCTGACTGATGGGTAGAATTGGATCGTACCCGAAGTATAACTTGGATCATGAGGTCGGACTAAGTTAGGTCGGGACCTGGTAGGTCGGACAATGAACTTAAGTCGACGGATCAATAAGATGGGCCTTGGGTCATGTGATCATTGGGCCTAGCCCACTGAGAATGTAGTGACCATAATTAATTGCTTGAGGACTGAGTTTTACTTGCTTGACCCAGCTCGATACTTTTGGTATGTTCAAAAGATATTATATTTTTTTTCCTTTTTTACTTCCTTCAATCTAAAACATGAATATTCAATTTTAATTTATAAGTTTTCTTTTGATATTTTCTTTAGAGGGAGTCTCCTGTGAGACGGGTATGATCCGTCTCATGGGTGAGACGGGTCGACCCATGATCCATGGGCCATGACCCGCCACGTGGCAGCCTTTTATAGGCCAATTTTTTTTTTTTTTTTTTTTTTTTTTTTTTTTTAAAAAATTTTTTTTTTCGAGAAAAAGTAATAGTTACCATCTCTTAAAGTAATAGTTTGTATACCTTAAAGTAATAGTTCGTATACATTAAAGTAATACATATATACAGAAAAGTAATAGTGTTTTTCCCTAAGTTTTCTATGTATTACTTTAAGTAATAGTTTTTCCCTAACTCATGTATATGAATGTAATAGTTTATACAAGTAAATGTAACACTTTGATAGATGAAATTGTAACATATTTCTATAGATAATGTAATACTTTTACATGAAAACATATATACCTATACATATGTGTTACAATTATGTACAAATACTATTATATATAAATAACACGTTTGTTACATTTTAGTTATAATAAGTATTACTTTTGCCAAACGAAGAAAACATAGGAAAAAACATTATTACTTTTCTGTATATATGTATTACTTTAATGTATACAAACTATTACTTTAATGTATACAAACTATTACTTTAATGTATACAAACTATTACTTTATGTTGGCTGAAGGATTGGACTTAAGGCAAATGTGGGCTTGGGCGACCGCCCATTCCAGCTTGGGCGACCGCCCATATGCAAAAAGCTTGGCAGGAGGCGCGGGTTGGCTTTGTTGGGCGGGTAATGGAGCGGGTTTCGGGTCATTCCGACCCGTCTCATGGGTGAGACGGGTTTGCCTGTTCTCACCCAAGTTTTTGTCTTTTCTTTAAATATATTTTGAATCTTTATTATTTTGAGATAGTTTTTTTTTTTCTTTTTAAAGTTACGCCAACAATAAGACTCAAACAATCATTTGAATTCTGACACATGCCTCAAACGTGATATGGTGCCTTCATTTTGCATTGAAGTATCAAAAACAACCGGTTATTTAAATGTGATACATAAACTCAAGTATATCGCAGTAATCTAATGAATTAGATCTTGGTAGGTTGTGAATTGTGATGCTACAAAAAAAATTCATTCACCGAGTATTCTCAATCTATATGAAATATACGGTTGTCCAAGACCCATTGAATTTTCGATAGCGATTTACAAAACAAGGCAATGTTAGGGATGGGATCTTTCCCCCCTCCCCCCCAAAATCTTCCTGTGTGAGAATCATCATTACATCCTTTTAAGTGTATAAATATTGAACATATATAGTGAGATTTTGTGATTTTGGGAGGAAGAGAGAGAGAGTATGTGAACCTGACTTAGTTGAAATGAGAGGCTTCCTCTCTATTTATAGTGTGGATGAGCTGTCATAAAACCCACTATAACCTACTTGCCCACATTTTTCATTGGATCTTTTATTCTATGTTTTTTGTAACCATTTTACCCCATAATATTGAATATTTTTCATATATTTGTTATGTATTTGTAAGATCCATTTTGCCCCTTAGGCAAATCGTATTTACCGTAGAATTTTATACGGTCATATCAGTAGCCCCAACTTAGCTCGGTTATTTATGAGTGAGTGATGGGTAATTAAGATAAGAATAAGATTTTGTCCACATTGAATTGATCCTCTTGTTTTTATGATGATAAAAGTCTTTCATAGACCATTTTTTTGTATTTCGTTTCGATCATTAACCGTTCAAGATGCTAGCTCGTTAAGAAGTTTAGGACGCGAACCCGTTAAGCCTCAATAGATTTATGTGAGTTGTTTGTGTGGCATCTCACCTACTTTTCATTAGAAAATATGACATTTTGCATAGTTTTCCCCTTTTAAAGTGTGGCATTTCGCCACTTTTTTCATTTAAAACATGGCGTTTCGTCAAAAGTTTTCCATTTGAAACATGGCATTTTGCCAAACCTTTTTCTATTAAAATATGACATTTCGCCCAGTATTCCGTTTTTCCAAATATTATGTTTTCATTTTCATTTCGCTCTCATTCCTCTCACATATAGATATTACTTGACATTTTCAAAGTATTTCATTTTCATTTTCAATTTCAATATCATCTAGCGTAAAGATATTTCTTGACATTTTTTCAAATTTTTTCAAGTATTTCATTTCCATTCATCTCGCTTGCAGATATTACTTGACATTTTTCCAAGTATTTCATTTCCATTTCCACATGTTGACATTTCGCCTCAATACCTGATGCCTTGAAATTCGATTTTTAATTTTTTCTACGAGTTTGCAGTTTGAATAGCAACTCGCCATGCGTTTTGCTCAGGACATACCTGAGCTCATCATGCTGGCTTGCTCAACTCGTGTTATGCTAATGAAGGCAGTTCGCGGAGAGCGGGTGTTCTTGATTTTGACACCAGATTTCTATTATTTTTTCCCGAGTTGCCTTATGAAGTGCAACCCGCCATGAACATATTTCGGCCTTGCCTCAGAGAGGTCATGTGCTTATGCCATTTTGGTAATCTGCTAATGAAGGCGCCTTACCGTAGGCAGGTTATCTGGTACCTTGAAACCAGGGTTTTGTTTTCCTGCGAGTTATTGTTTGAATAGCAACTTGCCATGAAGTTGACTTAGAACCTACCGAAGTTCATCATGTTATCCCATTCCGTATAATCTCACGTGGGGATTTTACTCGAAATTGTCTCGAGTTTTTCCAAATCCGTTAATCTCACGTGGAGATTTTACTTGGGGATGACCCAAGTTTTTCCAAATTCGTTAATCATGTCTTTATTGACATGTTCGTTCCGTTTCGTTTTCTCATGTTCATTTTTGCTCGGTGCCTTTAAACCAAGTCTTTGATACTCGGTGCATTTAAACCAAGTCTTTGATGCTCGGTGCCTTTAAATCAAGTCTTTTCCTGGATGGAGGGTGTGGGATAAGTGAAACGCATGTAAATTGTAATTAATAAGGCAATGTTATTTATTCCAAACATATGATAACGACACATAATTCTTCAATGTTTAATATTTTGAAATTTCAAATAAGTGATGGGTTGAAATTGATAACCCCTAGATTGAGACACTTCTCCTTTTCACTTGTCATATTTATTAATATATAAAAGCTGAAGTCATTAGGACTTCATTTTCTCGGTTACATTTGAAACATTCTGAAAGCCACTGTCTTAGCGTTACTTATTCCGGCCGCTCAATCTTCTTCTCTCTCTCTCTCTCCTCCCTTGCGTCACTCCAAACCAGGGGCGGAGCCAGGGGGGCATGGGGGGGCACTCGCCCCCCAAACGGCGGAAATGCAGTGGAAATTTTTTTTTTTTGCCCCCCCCCCCATATTTTTTTTTATATATGTATATATATAATTAACTTCAAGATTAACACTAGTGAGTAGTGTGGTTCAGTGGTAGAAGGGGTGAAGTTAAAGCCTTTGATGTTTTTTTTCAAATCCGTGTACGAGCCCTGCTACCTACATTTTCAATTAATTTTATTTGTCCTCCATCTTTGCTATTCTCTCTTTCTCTCTATCCATTTCTTTTTCTTAACAGTTTTATTTTTCTCTTTCTCCTAATTTCCTCACATTTTTTCAATCTTAATTAATTAGTTAGGCTTTTCCCATTTCTTAATTCTTTACATTTTTAACTAAAATACATTGTATTTCATGGATCCGACCCATTTTTTGCTTGTCCGACCCGAAATTTTTTTTCCGGGGGCGCTGCCCCCGAACCCCCGTAAAATCTTGCCCCCCCGGGGCAATTCCTGGCTCCGCCCCTGCTCCAAACCCTCTATCTACTTTATCCCCTTTCTCTTTCTCTCCAAACACTCTATTTCCACATCGCCTCCTCCTCTCCCACATCCCTACGCTCTCTCTCTCTCTCTCTCTCTCTCTCTCTCTCTCTCTCTCTCTCAATCTCTCAGTTCAGCGCCATTGTCCACCGGCCTATCCGTTTCCGGTCATCGCTTTTCATTCCTTTCCGTCGCCGTTTCCTCCTATTCCTCAAGCACCGCCGGATCAAGGGTTTGGTCCGTACGGTCATGGACCCCCTTCACTTTCACCCCTTTGCTCTGAAACCACAAGAGGTAATAAACTCAATCTGCATGAATTCTAGAGAATCAATTTTGTATTTCTAGCTTAAATTGTGACATGAATGTATCTACGGTTGATTTCATTATCATTTAATTGAATAATTTGTATGTAATTGCTTCAATTTCATTTCAAGAACCTTAAATTATTTGTGGGTTTTTGCATATAATTGTGAAATTCTCATGAATGTCGGGCGACAAGGGCGAAAGAGCTAGATGAGATGTTCCCTGTTATTGACCCTAAAGCAAATCCCACTCGCTAAAGCCAAGATTTTAATAGCCTTCTATGGAAGCAAATTTCTCAATCACCTGGGGTAAAAGATGAATTATGATCTATAGCTCATTGACTTAAATTTGAAATTTTTTTCTGATGTTTATTGTTGCCTGAATTATAGGAATGCTGGCTTTGATCCTGCAAAATTCACGGTAGACCCATATGGCAATGTTCTGTATTTCCATGCGGATGCAGCGTCTCCTCTTGCTTGGGATATCGATCATTGGTTCCCTTGCTCAAGTAATGATCTATATCTCCCTACTATTATTCTCGTGTTGTCCTTTGTGCGTATATTTAAATGTAAAGAAACAGATTGGGATGTGGGAACAATTTAAGAAACACTCCCTCCGTCCCCAGAAAAAATATCCCTTTTGAAAAGTGTCGGCTCTTAGCAGAGGCGCAATCCTCGTATAGAGCAATGTTAGAGAAGATGATTCGAGATGCAATGCACTAGTAAGATCAGTAACAATCACATTTGGTTAAAGAGACACCTGTGAGTTTTTGTATTTGTTCTAATTTTTTTATTTTTTTCTTGCAGGAGTGTTGTTTATAAGGAACAAGTGAGGTTGAATCAGGCAGCAAGTAATGCTCTCATGGCACGACTTGAAGCTCAGAAAGCTATTTGTGATTCGTCGAAGAGGGAGCTTCACAAGAAATTCAAGCAGATAGATGAGCTCGAGAAACAGATTAGGCCAGAATGGGAGCAACCAATAGCACAATTAGAGAAGAAAACGGAAGGATCTTTGCAGGAAGGTAAAGATGAGAACAATGCATTGGACCTGCCCGAGATCGATTCAACGACACTTTTACACAAGGAACTTAGAGAATTCTTGGAAGAGGAACATAAAGCATCGAAGGTGTTCATCTCGGAATGAAGAAGGAAGGGAAAAGAGACTCGAAAAGGGACGAACAATTTAAGAAACACTCCCTCCGTCCCCGTAAAAAATATCCCTTTTGAAAAGTGTCGGCTCTTAGCAGGCGCAATCCTCGTATAGAGCAATGCTAGAGAAGATGATTCGAGATGCAATGCACCGGTAAGATCATTAACAATCACATTTGGTTAATGAGACAGTTGTGAGTTTTCGTATTTGTTCTAATTTTTTTATTTTTTTCTTGCAGGAGTGTTTTTTATAAGGAACAAGTGAGGTTGAATCAGGCAGCAAGTAATGCTCTCATGGCACGACTTGAAGCTCAGAAAGCTATTTGTGATTCGTCGGAGAGGGAGCTTCACAAGAAATTCAAGCAGAGAGATGAGCTCGAGAAACAGATTAGGCCAGAATGGGAGCAACCAATAGCACAATTAGAGAAGAAAACGGAAGGGTCTTTGCGGGAAGGTAAAGATGACAACAATGCATTGGACCTGCCCGAGATCGATTCAAGGACACTTTTACACAAGGAACATAGAGAATTCTTGGAAGAGGAACATAAAGCATCAGAAGCAGTTTCATCTCGGAATGAAGAAGGAAGGGAAAAGAGACTCGAAAAGGGACGGCAAGTAGTAGATGATATTTGCGAAGTGGAGTATGAGGAAGTGATAACCCAATAGTAGTCATGGCAGAGGACGAAACTATAATCGAGGACGAACTTCAAAAGCTGAGATTAGGAGAGGGAATGCCGTTTGACACCCAAATCCCATTTCGCGAACCGAAGGAGAGGAGGACGATGAGGCGTAAAGCAACGTGGAAAAGGAAATGTAGAGAAGTGGCTTCGGATGTTGTTGGAGGGAACTGACGAAGATGGTCAAATTCTTGAGGAAATGTCGCAAGATCGATGAAATCATCGTAAAGTCGAATACGAAATACCCACGTAAGGAAATCAAAATCTTGAGGTTTCCAGAATCATCAGATGTAGAGGAAATGGAGCATATGAGTGGGGATAAATGGAAGAACAATATTCAAAAGAAAGATGCCACCAATGAGCAAGCAGAGATTGTTGAGTCGGAAGCCAGAAACTACACTTAAAGGATCCTCCATACAAATTATCAGTGAAAAGCAATGGATATGAAACGGATTGTGCTAGATCAGAGAAGAGTGGGAAGATGCTCAAGAGGTCTGAAAGTGCTAGATCGTTTCAAATGATCCCATCTTCTCCATCTATAATATTGGGCATGAGAAAGGGGGTGGATTGCATGGGCAAGAAGCCATTGGTAAACGACGATGAGAGTGAGGGTGACAAGAATGGAGCAAGTAATAACTTCTTTAAATCATCCATTAAAACAATCAAGAAAGCAGTGAAGATATAAATCTTATGAAAGCAGTAAAGAAACTACATCATTCTTTTAGATAAATAAATGTGTGAATTGTGTGTTTATGATTGATTTGTGCATAATGTTTTCTTGTGCCAGATTTGTAATAACAGCTTGTTGTTTTAGCAGAAGTTTGAATTTTGCTTTTAGTCATAACAACTTTTTTTAACAGGTAAGGACAATTTGAATTGTATTCTAAGTCTAAAGTTGCCTTCCTCACGTACCAGAAATCATTGCTGCCAACATGTAACCCAAACTTAGTTTTCACTGCATACACTTGAACCGTACCATTAACCATCTAATCTCTTCTAGGCATTTTATCAAACACCATCTGAGCAATATGCACATCTCCACAAACCATTTTTGGACAATAACAACTACAAATTTTGATAAAATGGGATCTTGATACATGGTTCCGATTCCATTATGAATATTTTTAATGACATTTTTAGCAACTTTTTTTATTTAGTTTTTATTATTTCTTACCGTTTGTTGGTCGTGCGTTTAACACACGGGTGTTATACTAGTTAACATGTATTTCCACAATGTCAATTATATAAACATATAAACAAATAGCCAAACGTTTAAACGTTTCATTTAATTGAACAATAATTTTCTATTGTAACGATTTTTTTATTTATTCCGATCAAGATGTTTCTATACTATACGCTCTATTAACAATTTATCTAATTAACCAAATAAATCAAGTATAGTTTCAATATTGGCTCGAAGTATGTTCACATCGATATTACATTCAGTCAGTAGTCTAGATACAACATAATATACTATTTATCATAGAATTCATATAAGTAGCCATAAATTTTCAATTTAACGAATTTCTTTTTTCTTTTGAGACAGTAGGATACATGATATCCCCATTTAATGTTCAAGAAAGTGGCAAGACACTAATTTTAAACAATCATTTTCATTTTTGTGTTTGAGCAAAAAATGAACAATTACACATTATTATACTATTGACTTTTTCAATAGTTATTTTTCAATTAGCATTTAAATTTATAGCGACAAATAATATACATAATCTGTTTCATTCATTTCGACAACAAATATTTTCTTGCAATGATGAGCATAACAATATTGACATATACAAGATGTAATACGAGTATAATTTCCATGTTGCACCTAACCTTTCAAGGAGCATACCCAATCGCATCACATACACCATGTATTATTAATTTTGAACTAGTTTCTGTAATATAGATTTATTTTTCTTTTATTTTTATTTTTATTTTTATTTTTATTTTCTTTGTTATTAGGGCTGTTTGACAATAATACACATTTAAACGAAGTTTTTTTTTTAATTGTTATTATTATTGTTGATTATGTTCTTGAAGATTGTGGCAATCTATTTTGCCTTTTTATCTAACTTTAGCTATGCAAGTATTATTTTCTTTTTCTTTTTCTATTTTAAGCAATGTACTAAAAAGCAATAGTCGGTCACTAGGCGTCGGAGTCGGGCCTAGCGCCTAAAACGCCTAGGCGGGACTTAAGCGGGATCGAGAAATTAGTTATAAATTATGAAATTTAAAACAAAATTTATATAAAAACTAATTATATAGCAATCTACTCCGTGCATATTTTAAAGAGCCTTCTCATTAACTCTCATGCAATTAATTTAAGTTTTTTTTTGTTTTTGTTTAATGAAATAAAAAGTTAAAATGTGTTACTTATAAAAAGACTAGCCTAAGCCCGTGTCAAAGGCCACGTTTTTTTTTTTTTAAAAAAAAATTTTTTAATTTAATTTTTTTTTTAAATATGCCCTTGTCCAAGGCCACATTTTTTTAAAACTATTTTTTAAAAAAAAAAAAAAATTAATTAATTTTTTTTTTATTTAATTTTTTTTTTTTTTAAGGGCGAAATGGGAAAGGGAATAAATAGTGAGGGCAAAATGGTCATTTTCGCGGATGAAACTATTCACACCACTACTGTTCAAAACAATGGTGTGATTTATAATATAGATAGTTATCATTATGACATTGGGCCGGTGTGAAATTGGGCCCATTTGCAGAGCCCGTTCTAGTTTAGGTTAGGTGCAAACAATTACAAAATTAGGGTTCCTCAACTTTCTCTCTCCCCCAATATATTCTCCAACTCGCAGCTCCAAAATCCTCCTCTCCTTTATCAGTCCTACGTTTAAAATTAAGTACTCCCTCCGTTTCAAAATGTTTTTTTTTGTTGAACTTTGACCACAAATATATGATAATTTAATTATGTTCAAAAAATTTTAAAAATTTCTATTAATTCATCATTTTTGACCACAAATATATGATAATTTATACTTGTTTGTAAACATTTTTGACATTTGGTACCCGCGGGAGCCCCTCCCCGCCTCTCCCCCGCCTCCACCCCTCTCCCCCTCCCCCTCTCCCCTCTCCCCCTCCCCCTCCCCCTCTCCCTCTCCCCCTCCCCCTCTCCCCTCCCCCTCTCCTCCCGAATTGGTACGGTGGTATTTAGTTTTTTTTATTTGGTACGTGATATTTGAATTTTAGTTTTTATAGTTTTAGTTTTATAAATTGAAATGTTATATCAGTACAAAAATTTTGGTTTATTGATATTTTAAATTATTTTTTAAATTTATTTCGGGAATCGCCGACGGAATTTTCCGTCATTAAATTAATGCCGAAATTAAAATTAATTAAATAAATTAATTTCAATGACGGAATTTCCGCCGCTATAATCATTTAATTTTTATTTAATTTTTAATTTCAATAAGGAAATTTCCGTCGCCGTAATAAAATTTAAATTAAAATTAAATAATTTCAATGACGGTAAATTCCGCACATTAAATAATTTAATTTTAATTTAAATTTTATTACAATGACGGAAATTTCCGCCAATAAATTAATTTAATTAAATTAATTTTTATTACAAATGACGGAAATTTCCGCCACAAAATGAAAATTTAATTAAATTAAATTAATATAGCAAGAATTTTAATTTTCCGTCATTGGAAACCATTAATTCACCGGCGGAATTAATTTCCGCTCGGTAAAAGAAAAAAAATAGCGGCGGAAATTGACCCGTCTGAGCACCGCGACGAGTCGGGTAGCGGACCACCGACGGAATTTTTTCGTCGGTGATTTATTTTAGCGACGAAAATATAATTTTAGCGGCGGAAATTTCCGTCGCTAAATGACCTTTTTCTGGTAGTGAACAACTTTTAGAATTTCATGAACATATGATTAATCTCTTATAAATTTGTGATCAAAATTTAACAAATAAATCAAATGAGACAAACATTTTGGGATGGAAGGAGTATGTTTTTTCGTTGGTTACTTTATATGATCCTTAATCTCGTACATGCGAATTTGATTTCGTTTATTTATCCCTCGGTAAGTGTAAAATGTAGTAAAAAGAAGGTCCAAAACAAATTATCTTTCCTCATTTATGCAGAGTAGAGTAGATAGTGAGTGTACATGCAAGTAAGGCTACATTATTAAACACTAGAATAGGCTCGTGTTCGAGGACACGTTATTTTTTTATTTTATTTTATTTTTTAATTAAGTCCGTGTTTGAGAACACGTTTTTTTTTTTAATTAAATTTTTTTTTAAGGGCAAAATGGAAAAGGGACAAAATAGTGAGGGCAAAATGGGAATTTCGACGATTGAAACTATTCATTCAACTGTTCACACATTCCCTCATTTATACTATAATAGATAATCGCAGTAAATCAAAATATCAAACAAATCAAAAGTATGACTTTTTTTTTTTAAATGGAGAAAGTATTTACAAAATAGTAGAGGTTTGTTTTGGATTTATTTTTAAAGGGACATACAAAATACTCCCTCCGTCCCGGAACTTACTTCACAAACACTGTTTGCACTGGTTTTAATTTAAGGAGGGAGTATTATATTGAAAGTGTTGTGAGTGTGAAAATAAAATAGGAAAGAGAATGAGTGGAGAGAATAGTAAATTATAATGGTGTTGTGAGTATTAAAATAATGTAGGAGAGAGAATGAGTGGAGGGAATAGTAAAGATTCCTTTCCATTTTAGGTAAGTTTTAAATGTGTGAAGTAAGTTTTGGAACGCCCAAAAGAGAAAGTGTGAAGATTGTTCCGGGACGGAGGGAGTATATACAGAGGTATAGTTATAAATTCGTCACTGCAAAAATATCTTGTAGGTGTCAAAGTACTCCAGTTTGTCTGGATAATGTCCCGGTAACCCAAACTGTATATCCAAAGCACAATGAAAGTTCTTGCTTCCCACTCCACTTTCGCCGGCCACCACCGTCACCTATATCCTGAATTAGCCCTGGTCAGGAAACTTTCTTCGTCTACCATCAATGGGTGTAATTATCTGCAAATGGCCGAGACGGATAAGGCGAGGAAGTACATGAATTTGAGACACCCTTTAAAGCTTTCTCTCATGGTCATGGCCGTTGGGACGGTATGAAATTTTAACCTTATACTCGTTTCGCTGCTTGATTATTAATTTTGGGTTTTTGCAGTTCTCTTTAATTTATGTCTTGGCTTGGCACTATGCTATCTTTTGGAAGGAATTCCTTTCCCTGAATTGGTAGAATAAACTAATGTTCTTATATTTAAATTACTCTTTTAATTCCATTTTTTTATGTGTTGCAAAACATAGCTTCTATGCTTTCTGCGTGTCCAGAAAAAAGAATGACACTTGCTAATTTCATTAACCAAAAAAAGTGGCATTTTCAAAAGTTATTTTGAAAATCAAACAATTTCAAGTTTTTTCTTTAGGAAATAAGGAAATTGACTGGGGAGGATATACACAAAAAATACTGAGTACTATAGAATAGCAAAAGTAGTATGTTAGGAAATAAGTTGTTTCTCTACCGCTACACTGTCACTCTTACTATCATATTCTGCTACGTGGTTAATTTTTGCAGATAGAAATTGTTATAATGCCAAAATGGGGATTGCCTTCAGGGTGTGCGAGGCTCTTTTGCCTTGCTTAATGTTTCCCCCCTCTGTTTTCACTGGTTAATACCTTTATTTCACAAGTATTTAGTTTCATAACCATTGAGCAAGTTTGATCTTTCATTTTATAGATTTGTTTGTTATTAAATAAATGGTTGTTTGTTGGCTAGGCATAGTTCTCGTTTGAGCACAAAATAATATTTTTATCTTTTAAGGCATAAATTCAACAAGCAAAATTAATGATGTAATAAGAGGGCTAATTATCACATTCCTAGAACGTCTTCTCTCTTTTCTGTGATTTGAACAAACAATTGAAAAAGCCTGACTATGGAGCTTCTACGCTTGAATGCTCCTCAGTTATTATGCTCATGGTTGGTCTTTGAGCCACAAATGTAATGTTATCAGTTCATAATCCCAAGATTTTGGTTAATTTTCTATCACGCTGCTGAATAGCAAAGGTGGAACATTATGCAATTAGCTAAGGTCACTCGTAGTACTTGCATAAACATGCAGTGGCATTGCAAAATTTACTATAGGAACAAACTTTTATAAGTTGAATCAAAACCACACTTAATCCTCCACTGTGTTTGTCTTTATAGTAATATCCGGTACAGGTTTTTTTTGTTGGCAAGGAGCCACTTCTCTGACTGTGACCTGTCTTTTTTATTGTTCATTACCTTGACCCATTCTTCCTTTATTTATGTAATACATATATAGCCTGACGAGGGAATAATAATTCGGAGCTCCTTGCATGATGCAAGGTGAGCAAGGTCTAGAGTCCATTGTCGTAGCTGGTGTGTTTGTCGTCTGTTGGTCTGCAGAGCTCTCCTTATTGGTGGACCACTCATTGTGAGTTGGGTTCGAATTGAGGGTGGGGGGAGGAAAAAGATGAAGTTAGTTTGATCAGTTATCATGATGGTAGTGATTTTTCAAGTTTATGACTTCTAAATGGTAGTGGGGTTTTTGAGTAATTACTTTTCTCAATTACTCCTTCATTGATAAAATCTTGAATCTTGTACTTGAGGTTGAGACATTCATTTGTAGTATGCCTGCTAAACTGGTGAATCATCCAAGAAACCTAGTGACGGAGCGGCAGACGGGCAGTGTCCCCCGGTCGCCGTGGATCCACCCTTCATCCAGACAATACGACTTGGTTCTGAGTGAACCGAGTGGAATTCCGTTCGCACTTGCCAATGACAATTATGGAGTAGAGTGTTTGAAATCGCTACGTTTCCAAGCATTCATCTGATAAAGGCATAGAGTGTCCAATTAAATTTTACCTCTATGATTTACCTCACCATCCTTCTGTGGTGCTTTGATATTATACTTTTCAAGAGTGTCAATTATCTTTCATTGATGTCAGCTAATTTGTCTATTTGCAGAATATGGTTCATTGATTATCAGTTATCACCTCATATTTACCTGTATCTGCCATGTAATGCTTCCGTTGGTATGAAGTATCTGAAGTTGATATGCATTATACTTGCAGAATTTCAGTCAGGGTGTAGATGATGATTTTGATGACTTGTTTAAAAGATATGGAAAAGTGGTATACCAAAGCAACAACCAAAAGTCTACAACCGCTGACGCTGATGATGATGCCGAATGCTTGTCTTGTAAGCCCAACTCCCTTAGATTTAAGTGTAGCACTATCTTTAACTCCTCCGTAGCAATGTGACGACGTCCGATTTGAAAGTAATAATAATAATGGAATAGTATGCCTTTCAGATATTTGTCTTAACTTGCACTATTCTTGCATCTTTTTTGACATGACACTTGAAGGAAATCATGGTTTTTTTTGTTTTTTAAGAAACAGCCAAAAGTTATACTCACACTGTCCCAATTGAAAAGGTAGTCTCTAACTTCCTAAAATACCATAGAGTCTCTTGTTGGCTGACTGATAAACATGATTACTATTTACCACAAATTTAAAGGATTTAATGAATAGATTAGGTGAAAAAATAGTTTCTAGAGAATGAAACGTACATCCTCAATTGGGACAAAAGGGAAAAAAAAAAGGAAGAAGAAAGTAAGAAAATGGATATGCACCTCTCCAATAGGGACCCAGGGAATAGCTTAGAATGGGACTCTTGCCCTTTGACGGACTAAATGAGAAAGTATGACCCTTCTATATGAGAAAGGTAGTGCTAAACGCTCAAGATCCCTTTTTTGGATGATACTCCCTCTGTCCCCAAATGATAGTCCCATTTGACTTTTCAAACATTTTAAGGATACATTATACGTCTTAGAAATTCAGTCATTTTGAAGCCTTATTTTTGGAAATGGGACTAACCTTTTGGGACAAACAAAAAAGGGAAATGGAACTATCATTTTGGTACAGAGGGAGTATATTTCAACTATTCTTTTGTCAACATATCTTTGGTTTCTGTTTATTGTACCATGTGAATAGTCGTGATAAAACTTCATTTGAAACAAAGTTGATGGTTTTCTGCTTATTGTAGTTGCTGTTGCAGCGGCCAAAGTTGCAAATGATGTAAAGGCTGCAGACATAAGGGTTCTCTTTGTGAAACCTCTGGTTTACTGGACTAAATTTTTCATCATTACAACTGCATTTTCTCGACCTCAGATAGATGCTATTGGGTATGAGTTGTCATTATGATCTGTCTCAACCAGTACCAAGAGAAATTATTGCTAGAGAAAAAGGGAAGAATTATTCGGGATTCCTAATCTTTATGATGTAGTGCAGGTCCAGAATACGGGATCTAGCTGGGGAAAAGTATGGAAGAGTTGCATATGGAGATGTCAAACCAAACTCGTGGACCTTACTGGACTTCGGTAGGTGCTCCTTTTAGACTGGTCATTGACATAACAAGTATGCTTTAATTGTGATTCAGTTTTGGAGGAATGCTCAATTTGAGCTGTCAATTTAACATTTTTCATTATCTTAAGCAAATATTTGGTCGATTTCAGCTGATATGGATTGGGACTTTGTTCCTTGTTTTTATTACACTCCCTCGGTCCCTCAATGAATGTAAATTTTCGTCTTTTTTTTTTTAAAGAAAATTAAGAACGTCGACTTATAACCCTTAGTGAGCACTCTATATGATTGCAAGTGCAAATTGAGACATGATGATTTATGATGTGATTTTAATATTTCACTAGAAAATGAACACTCTTCTTGGGAAAGATAAAGCATAAAATTCGTCTTACACTAGTAATAACATGTCTTGTTGTTGTGCTTTAGGTGATGTAATCGTTCACATTTTCCTTCCAGAACAAAGAAGTTACTACAACTTGGAAGAGTTCTATGCCAATGCCCCTTCCATAGATCTACCTTTTGTAAGTGAACAACCCTTTCGCGGTTGAAAAAAGGTTCTGTCATTATCCTAGATTGAGATGCCATGTCAGCATTAAGGGTTGTAATGTCTATCATTCGGGTGTAGCCAATCCGTCAGAGGTCTCTGTAGCAATGGCGGGTTCGTAAGATGAAGTTGGTTTGCTTTTCTCGGGGTTGACTTTTCATGCTTTCTGATGAGATTATCTTGTGAGAATTTAGCAATTTGTTAAACAGAATTCCACATTCAGTGTAATGTAGTAATGGGAATAGGGCTGATATGTATGTTTCAGTAACATTCATCTTATGTGGGCATGAATCCACCCGAAATTTCATGTTTGAAAATATTTCGACATTCTAAAATTATGAAATAAATCTCACAGGAAACTCTCTGAATGATATGTCATTGGGTTTGAGTTCTCTACGTGTATTGGTCAACTCTTTTAATTATTTGCTACTCCTGGTCCCTCCGCCTCTCTCGTCTTCAAAAGCCGGCTGAAACCTAAAACACGCCGCCGGAGAGCAATGACCTCAGTCACACAACCACCGCCATCACGTCCGTTGTCGGTGATCTTATCAGCAACGGACCCGTAAACCTCCTCCCCTTCATCCCTCACCTTACGCCACCCATCATCCTCTCCATACTCTCCTCCAAAGCCCTAGCCTCTCGACCTACCACCCTCCCCTCCTTCCGGCTGTCCCAAACCCACATCCCCAATTTCTCCCCTCTCCATCCCGACAACTCAATCCCTTCCCTCCTTACACTCCTCTCCACCCTCTTCAATTTCAATAAATTCCCCGACGCCAAATCACTTCTCCTCAAATTTATCGCCGCCGATCCCCACCGCCACCGCCACCTCCACCACTCCCTCCTCCACCCTTCCACTACCCTCCCTCGACCCACCAAAGCCCTACTCGACACCGCCATTGGTGCCTACGTGCAGGCCGGTCATCCACTTTTGGCTTTATCTATACTCAAGAAAATGAAGCGTCTCCGCTTTCGCCCCAATTTGCTCACCTGCATTACCATCCTCAATTCTTTGGTAAAGCATCCTTCTTCCCGCTCCCTTTTGCATTGTAGAGAAATATTTAATGATTCCCTCAAATTAGAGGTTGTTCCCACCACTAGTATGTTTAACATTTTGATTAAAAGTTACTGTTTGGAGTATAAGTTTCAAGAAGCTATGACTTTGATTGAGCAAATGAAGGAGTTTACTTGTTTGCCTGATAACGTTACTTATAATACCATAATGGATGCACTCTGTAAAAAGGGAAAGTTGAATGAAGTTATGGATTTACTGCTTGATATGAAAAGTTAAGGTTTGCTTCCGGATAGGAATGCATACAATATTTTAGTTTCTGGGTACTGTAGAATGGGATGGTTAAAGGAAGCTGCGAATATCATTGAGTTGATGACACTGAGTAATTTGTTGCCATATTTTTGGACTTTTATATAATACATTGGCCAATGGCTTGTGTTGTGTGGGGAGGATCGAGGAAGCTATAAGGCTTCGAAATGAGATGGAAAGTTTGAAATTATTGCCTGATGTGGTTACTTATGTTGGACAATTGTGTAGGCTTCTCAAGAACTTAACTAGAAACTTAACAGAAAAAGATAACGGAGATTGGAAACAAAAGAATTCAAGTCGAGTCTTGTATTTAATACAATCTCCGTAAGAAGTTATTGCCCCGCACAGGTGCTTACGGTTTATATGGCAATCTTCTAGTAAGATAAAACGACTTATAAGTAAATGATAGGAGCACTCCAAATCAAATACTCTAGCGAACAACACAATGTTTGGAATTTTGGACTTTGAAGGATTTAATGCAACAATATGCAATGATTTGGGTATGTTAATCTATCTTACTAGAGGGTAGGAAGGGTCAAAATACTGTGTATGTAAATTGAAATTCGGAGGGGGAGTATATAAAGAGAGTCAAAGGGTTTGGTGGCTTTTCCCTTGAAAAGTCACAACTTTTCTGAGTATAACAAAGACTTGCACGGCCGTGTCCAATGAACCGCACGGCCGTGCAAGGCAATATGCACGGCCGAGTTCATGGCTCGCACGGCCGAGTGGCAAGGCAAGGCACGGTGCACGGCCGTGTCCTAGACACTTGCACGGCCGTGCGTGCTTCTTCAGCCTGCTCGTCAGCCCTTTAGCCACAACAAGTCCACACCAATTTTGAGACCAACCCAAAACACACTTTGACCCAATATTTAAGTTACAAATCATTTGCCATTAATTTCTCATTCACACGGAAATGATTTTGAGACATTAAATGAGTTATATATATAATCTACAACAAATGTAGATTACCATTTGTAACTAGTTCCGTTAACACATAACGAACTTCCGTTAGAAACTAGATCAACGTTAAGTTAAACTTAACTTTCCGTTATCCATTTCCAACAATCCCCCACATGAATGACAATTAATGCATGTATGCAAATTCGTCCAAAGTTCCGGCGAACTATTATTACATCGGGATTGATAGCTTGTGGCCTTGAATCTTCCCTAGTGAAATATTATCGGATATACTAGCCATTTGGTAGCGAGTCGCTTTGAACCAGAGACTGTCGGGTGTATACCAAGACAATAATACTCACATAATAACAGCTATAACAATTGTTGTTCTCACGTTTTGTCCATTTTGGCCCTGGACCGTATCTCATTCATAAGCGTTCATTTAGAGGCGGCCTAATTACCTCTCGCTTATATAGGTGATTCTCACTATAAGGAGCATCATGCACTACTCCACCCGAAGGTATAGAAATCATTAAAAGTTTTCTTAACTTATCCTTACCACTGCTGCATGTGCTAGTACTTGGACGTTCTGGGAATGAGTATTCAACATCTCTAGGTTAATAAACCGAGTTGTTGTTTCCAAGTAACTCTACTAGAACTTATAACTTGGTTGTCTCATTGAACCAAGGGCCTGGGATCTCCATTTCTCAAGGTTGAGTGTCCGCTATAAGTTCTTTTGTTGTGGGTTTAAAACCCATTCCCTTAACAGCTTTATACGGTTGATCTCTATTACTACCCTTAGGTAGACGGATCCGATTTTGACTTCACATGGCTAGTTGTGACAATCGCATATTGAGATCAATTGTACTATGGTAGTGTGTCTAAGACCATTATGTCTAGACTTACCATGACGTTCTACACCTTTTCCTATTTTTTCATTGTCGTCACAATGCCTTAGGTCATGTAGACACAAGCTTATTCCACGAAGGAATATCTTTCAAGACCATTCAACTTACATAGGAATTGTAATCTTTTAATCATAAGTATATCCTTAAGTACACCAAGTACTTATGATTATAATATTCCCGTGATTGATTACAATTACAATTAGACCTTTAGTCTATCTAGAATGATCGAGTCCCTTCGAGTGATCAAATTCTTCTATCGGTCGGTTTCTTAGTGGTTATTATCTCTGTACCGTTCGAGACTTCCCAAGTATTCAGTATCTCTAAGTGGTTTGACCTCCTTAGAGTCTACCTTTCAGAGATCTACTTTACAGAGATTACCTCTCAAGAATCTACCTTACTAGAGTACACCTCTCAAGAATTTATTTGAACTTTCGAAGTACTTTTTCAAGATAATGGGATTGTGAAGGAACTAATCCTTCAGATGATCTAGAGATCTTTATCTCTAATATAACATCGGCTAATCCCATATCTTTCATGTCAAAGTTCTTCTTTAACATGTCTTTGGTATTCATGATCAATTCATGACTACCATTGTTATCCAGCGTAAGGACGGACTATTAACAAATGATTCGGATGTTCTTTTAATGTATGTAGACACATTTGTCACATTCATTAATCTTGAATCCATTTGATAACATAGTTCTATCGAACTTCTTATGCCACTTTGTTTAGTTGCTTGTTTAGTCCACATGAATACACAAGTAGATCCAACACGGTTGTGCGACATAGAACGCTCTGTTGTGTCATTTTGGATAATCTTGCATGAATCATAATGTCCTTTTGACAACTATCCTTGCTTTCTACTTATCAACGAGATCCATAGGCTTTATACTTTCTTTTAAGAATCCAATTGCAACCTAATGGTTTGCAACTTGGAGGAGATCTACCAATTCCCAAGTATTATTAAGCATTATGAATTTTTATCTCATTGTTAATAGCCTCTTTCCGTAACGAACTATCAGGACCGAGATAACGCTTCCTTAACGATTCTTTGATTCGTTTTCCAACATAAATGATAGAAAATCGGGACCAAAAGACTTTTCCACTCTTGCCCTTTTACTACGTCTAGGTCCTTCATCTTCCACTTGAGATGGACCGTTTGTAGTCCTAATATTTGAAGGTTTCATCCTTGGTACATCTAGTTTTGCAACCCAACGGTTCGCATAGGAAGATCAACCATCTTCCAAAATAGAATAGGATGCATTTGTCCTTCAAGCGTATCTTGGTTTTTCTTCTTATTAAGAAGACCACCACCGTTTCTATAAATTTTCTTATTAAAATTTATGCATTTCCTATCATTTCAAGGAAGTATATTCTCAAAGAATATAACATGTCTTGCTTAAGTATTTCTACGTTAGCCGAATACCCCCACGGTTTAGGTATTTATAACGACTTACGAATACTTCAAATTCGTTAGGAGTTTTTATCATCAAATAACTTTCACATATATGATGATCCATTCTTTTAGCGTTAACGGTTTAACGGTTTACATTAATACTAGAAGTTCATATCAATAGAACTTATGTATTTAGCTTGTACCCCCACACTTGAGGTGTACCTCCACATATCAAATATTTTATGAATGTCCTAATTCATATTTAATATTTTCTTTTATGTGGAGTCATTTAATTGTAATAACCAAGTTATCTACAATGTCTTTCATCTCCTTGAGATGAACCGACGACATAGTCATATCTATGTTTAAGTGAGGTCTCTTCAACCATTTTTCCCCGTCAGGAAACTCGTTTGAAGAATCTTGCATTTTCATTTCAAATTTGTTCGTCACAAATCTATATGCAATACTGTTAGTTTGCATATCCAATGGAAACGTAATCCATGGTTTTGGGTCCTATCTTAACCTCTTTAGGTTTAGATATTTCTACCTTTGTTAGGCATACCCACATAAGACGGAACTTATCAATAAGGAGTTCACCATTTCCTTAAAAGTTCTATCTTCCTTTTTTCAATTGATTTGAGTGTGTAAGAAGCATTCGTTTGATAAATAAGTGTCAGCGTCCCAACAATTATTTTTCAAACGGTACTACATACTAACCACCTCTATCACTTCGAAACTCTTAATTGCTAATTAAGATGAATCACAAACCTTATTGTTTACTTAAAACTTTAAGGTTTTACTATTCCAAAAGACGAACTTTTGCATTATCAAATGCAATCATAAATAGAAGTAAAGAACTATCTATTTACTATCTCTGGTTTGAACTGATTTCTACAAAAGAAATCACAATTGATTTGCGAATCAAACTTCATCTTAGGTAGTAATTTTAAATTAACTCGTCGACTTAGTGAATTTAAATTTACACGACCTAAATGAACACGCCATAACAATTGGAACACTTCAAACCAAGTAAATAAAATTTGAAATTTTATTCTTCGCACTTAGGCGGATAAACAATTACAATTTAAGTTAAGGAGTCCTTCAACAAGGTACCCTTTACTAACACAATAACCACATTTGGTCTATTCAATCTTATGCCCCTAGGCTAAGTTGATCAAAGTCCAATGGAACATTTCTATCTTCGTTCACATTGGCTTGAAGAGGGTTTCCATCTTGGTTGTTGATTCTAGGATGTCGACATTCCCTAGCCATATGCCCGGGTTTGCCGCAATTAAAACAACTACCTTTAACCTTCTTGGTGGTCCTCTTCACTTTCCCGGTGTTCTTTCTCTTATTTCCGGCACTTGTTTTCACCAAGTTCACTTTCGGTCTTTTAGTCAAAATACACATAGTATTGTGCATCTCGAGAAAATCCCAAAGTTCTCTCGCGGTCTTTATGCCACAACACACCTTGTATTGTGCATAATCCAAGTAATTGCGACACAAGAAATCACCGTGATTCCATGTATCCAAGTCATTCTTTGCTTTAGATTCATCCTCATCGGATATCAATGGTGGATATTCCCAGAGAAAATGCACCAATTTTAATGTTGTCAAATAGACCAACATTTTCTGTTGCCACCTTTTAAAGTTCATCCCGGTAAGAATACCCGGTCTTTCCGCATGTACGAACACATGAGACGGAGGGAGAGCATTAAGAGGTGCAATCCTTGAGGTTGTACGTGAAGGAGGTTTCTTACCATGAACCGGGTGAGACGGTGTAACATTGTTGAACGTAGCGTCACCTTGAGAAGGAGGCGTCACATTCCCTTGACTTGATTCTGTGGAGTCTTTCTTGTTTGCCATCTTGAAGAAGCGTAAAATAACTTCTTACGATTGTTGGACAATTGTGTAGGCTTCTCAAGAACTTAACTAGAAACTTAACAGAAAAAGATAACGGAGTTTGGAAACAAAAGAATTCAAGTCGAGTCTTGTATTTAATACAATCTCCGTAAGAAGTTATTGCCCCGCACAGGTGCTTACGGTTTATATGGCAATCTTCTAGTAAGATAAAACGACTTATAAGTAAATGATAGGAGCACTCCAAATCAAATACTCTAGCGAACAACACAATGTTTGGAATTTTGGACTTTGAAGAATTTAATGCAACAATATGCAATGATTTGGGTATGTTAATCTATCTTACTAGAGGGTAGGAAGGGTCAAAATACTGTGTATGTAAATTGAAATTCGGAGGGGAAGTATATAAAGAGAGTCAAAGGGTTTGGTGGCTTTTCCCTTGAAAAGTCACAACTTTTCGGGTATAACAGCACTTGCACGGCCGTGTCCAATGAACTGCACGGCCGTGCAAGGCAATATGCACGGTCGAGTTCATGGCTCTGCACGGTCGAGTGGCAAGGCAAGGCACGGTGCACGGCCGTGTCCTAGACACTTGCACGGCCGTGCAGAAGCTTCTTCAGCCTGCTCGTCAGCCCTTTAGCCACAACAAGTCCACACCAATTTTGGGACCAACCCAAAACACACTTTGACCCAATATTTAAGTTACAAATCATTTGTCATTAATTTCTCATTCACACGGAAATGGTTTTGAGACATTAAATGAGTTATATATATAATCTACAACAAATGTAGATTACCATTTGTAACTAGTTCCGTTAACACATAACGAACTTCCGTTAGAAACTAGATCAACGTTAAGTTAAACTTAACTTTCCGTTATCCATTTCCAACAACTTATAATATACTGATTAATGGTTATCTTCAGTGGAAAAAGAGTTCCGAGGCATTTGAGCTATGGGTGTGAAAAGGAATGCAGTCACTTACAACATACTGATTAATTGGTATAGTAAGGAAGGGAAGATAAAGGAAATTAGCGAGACTGTACAGATCATGGAAGCCAGTGGGGTTTCCCCAGATAGTTTTACTTATAATACACTGATACACGGGTACAACAAAGCTGGCAACTTAAGTGAAGCAATGAAGATACTGCAAGAAATGAGTGGAAAAGGCTTGAAGATGGATACTGTGACACTCAATACTTTTGTGTGAGGAGAGGAAGCTTGATGAGGCGTATGAGTTGCTTACTGGAGCTCATAAGCGAGGTTACCTTGTTGATCTACGGGACTTTGATCGTTGGGTACTTTAAGATTGAAAAAGGTGAAAATGCAATGAAGGTTTGGGATGAGATGAAAGAGAAAGGGATTATTCCTGATATTATCACGTTTAGCTGTGTCATCGCAGGGCTTTGCAAGTCAGGGAAGACGGAGCAACTGATATCTAAGCTGAATGAGCTTTTGGAGAATGGGTTGGTTCCAAATGAAATTACGTACAACACAATTATTCATGGGTATTGCTTGGAAGGAAATATCGAGGACGCATTTCAGTTTCATCACAAAATGGTAGAGAATTCCATCAAGCCTGATGTGTTTACTTGTAATATTCTTCTCGGTGGACTTTGCAGTAAAGGGATGCTAGAGAGAGCCGTCAACCTCTTTGAAACTTGGGTATCGAAATGGAAAATCATTGATTCAGTAACCTACAACACTGTCATATCAGCTCTATGCAAACAGGGGAAACTTGAGGATGCTATAAACCTTTTTACTGAAATGGGGTGGGTTAAAGAAGCTTAGGCCTGATAAATATACTTTTAATGCTATCTGTGGAGCACTTTATGAGGCGAGGAGACTCGAAGAAGCAAAGGAGTGGATGTCAAAAATGATTGAAATGGGTCTGATATCTGAAGATCCATTGGAAAGAAAAAAGGGGCAAGATCTGGCCTCGTGTGAAAATCTGGATGAATCAGATTCTAGTGCAGCAGTTTATTCAGAACAAATAACTGGTTTTGTAATGAAGGAAAATATAAGGATGCAATGCGTACTTTTGGAGAAATGGTGGAGAAGGGTATTTCTGTAAATAAGTCAACTTGTGTCACTTTGATGAAGGCTGTATTCAAGCAAAGAATAGGTAGATCATCTGCTTGTTATATCATCTGGAAGTGCCATGTTGGCTACACTGTTTGAAAAAGAGCTAGTCTCATCTCATGGAAAGGACTTGCCAGCGAACTGACCAGGGAGAGATTGAGGTATATAGTTGACAGGCTGATTGCTTTAGGGAGTGCTTTACTAATTATCATCGCAAGGAATTGAATTGCATCTGCTCGTATTAGTTGAATGAGCTTAGGTGAGCGGTAAAGGAATAACAAGTTAGGATTTGCTATAACTCCCAACCTCAAGATTGCCATCAAGGAAAAAGAAAATCTACCAAAGATAATTCTGCACACAGATATCTGTTATTGATTTGTGAAAATGTTAAAATAGTTTATTTTTAGTGTCACAGTTTACTTTCTCTTTTACTAGCTCAAAACCATAGTGATCCCTAAGCTTTGCCCTCAATAATAATTGGCTGCAGAATTAGGTATTCAAGGGGACTTTTAACATGAAGCTTGCTGGCCTGTTGGTATCCTTCTTACTTCTGGTGACGGCAAGAAGTTAACTGATAAGTTTTGCCCTCGATGACTAACAACAAAAGCTACGAGTTTGAGAAGGCTTTTAACATGAAGTCGTTCACTGAGAACTTTCCTTGGCTAGCCTGTCAAGTATCTTTCTTATTTCCTGGTGAAGGCAATAAGTTCATCAATAGATATGTAGGTCTCACTGCAATTTATAAAAGCATAACAAGAGCAGACACATAAACGACCTATAGATCTAACATTTCAGGCCTAGCCTCAATCCTACACAGCTATGCCTTGAAAGGCTGGGTCGATATAAACGCTAAAGGATATCTTCAACAAGATAATAGTTTCTCCATAATGTTGTCTCTGACAAAATACGCCCCCTAATCTCCCCGCTAGAAGAGAGTACGGAATGTCCATGAAAGCAGGTCAGCATTACTTTGTTACCCCACATCTGGATCAACAAAACTGCTGGTGTTTGAAGGATTTAAAAGAAAAGCTTCCCTCACCTCTCTAACAAAATTAAATTGTCAGTTAATCCTACCTCCCTTACTAGTTATCTTCTAAAGCACGTGAGAAGTCAAATAATTACAAAGTTGATACAACAGACTCGTTGGAGTAAAAGTTTCAAAATGTAATCATCAAAATAGTCCATCCCACTTTTAATTGGCAAGAAATGTTACTTGTTGTCTGATAAATGGAGCATGGATTGTAGCATTCAGTTGGCGTAAAATGACTTACGAATTTTTCCTAAGTAAAACATTTTTCGGAAAATGATAACACCCTCACACACCTAACTTTTCATACACCCCCACGTTGGAGATGGCCAAACGGGTGCCCGTTCCGGCCCGGTCCATACGGACCAACCTGCAGGCGGGACGGGTGAAGCCCGTTTGATGAAACGGGCCTAAACCCGGCCCGGCCCAATTTGGATGTCCAAGCCCGCCCGTTTGGCCCGGATATGAAAATCCACGGGCCAAACGGGTTTTCCTATTTTTTTAAAAAAAATATATGGTAAAAATAAAACGAAATTTAGCATTTAATAAGCTATTTTTTAAAATACAAATTCACTTAGACATAAGAAAATTAGTTGTTTTATATATAAAAAATGATAGAAAAAACTAAACAAATGAAAGTATATAAAAGAAAGTATATAAAAGAAAAGAGGGACGGGCTACCCTATATTTATTTTTTTATTTTCTTTTAATTTTTTATTGACTATGATATAATATTTTAGAATTTTTTTATTAGTGATTTTTTACAAAAAGATATATAAAAAAAGATAGAAAAAAACTAAACAATTTAAAGTATATAAAAGAAAAGAAAGAAAGACTATCCTTTATTTATTTTAATTTTTTATTAATTTTTTATTGACTAGGAAATAATATTTTAGACTTTATTTATTAGTGATTTTTTTACGAAAAGGTATAGAAAAAAAGATAGAAAAAAACTAAACAAATGAAAGTATATAGAAGAAAAGAAGGACAGACTACCATATATTTATTTTTTATTTTATTTTGATTTTTTATTGACTAGGAAATATTATTTTAGACTTTTTTTATTAGTGATTTTTTTACAAAAATTTATATAAAAAAGATAGAAAATATCTTAACAAATGAAAGTATATAGAAGAAAGAGGGACGGACTACCTTATATTTATTTTTTATTTTCTTTTAATTTTTTATTGACTAGAAAATAATATTTTAGACTTTATTTATTAGTGATTTTGTTTTCAAAAAGGTATATAAAAAAAAAGATAGAAAAAAACTAAACAATTTAAAGTATATAAAAGAAAAGAGGGAGGACAATCCTTTATTTATTTATTTATTGATAGGAAATAATATTTTAAAATTTGTTTATTAGTGATTTTTTTTTTACAAAAAGGTATATAAAAAAGATAGAATAAAGCTAAACAAATGAAAGCATACAGAAGAAAAGAGGGACGGACTACCCTATATTTATTTTTATTTCCTATTAATTTTTTATTGACTAGTAAATAATATTTTAGACTATGTTTATTAGTGATTTTTTTTTAAAAAAAATGTATAAAAAAAGATAGAAAAAAATTAAACAATTTAAAATATATAAAAGAAAAGAGGGACGGACTATCTTTTATTTATTTTTATTTTTTATTAATTTTTTATTGACTAGGAAATAATATTTTAGACTTTTTTATTACTGATATTTTTTACAAATAGGTATATAAAAAACGATAGAAAAAAACTAAACAATTTAAAATATATAAAAGAAAAGAGTGACAGACTATTCTTTATTTATTTTTATTTTTTTATTAATTTTTTATTGACTATGAAATAATATTTTAGACTTTTTTTATTACTGGTATTTTTTACAAATAGGTATATAAAAAAGATAGAAAAAAATAAATAATTTAAAGTATATAAAAGAAAATGAGGTAATAATGTAATCAATATAATAATAGAAACTCTATGAATATTTATTTCATAATTTTTTGGGGGAAATTTTCATTGTCTCAAATGATACAATTTAAAATTATAAAGTCTTAAAATAAAAAGTCTTCAAATCTTCAAATGGGTCTTTAAATCTTCGATTGAGTCTTCAAATCTTCAAAGTAATTATGGTCTTCAAATTTAACAAAGTCTTCAAATTTAACAAAGTTTTGAAAATAAATGAGTCTTCAAATCTTCAAACTAATTATGATTTTCAAATCTTCAAAGTTTTCAAAACGCTTTAGGTCTTCAAAGTGTTTGAATTTGTTGAATTCTTCTCCTTCTTCTAGTATCCTTCTCGCAAAAACTCCTCGTTGAGATTGTCTTCTTCAAGGCTTTCATAATCATCGTCTTCAAGATGATAGAATGGCAAAAAGTGATATTCTCATTGATATGAACAGAATATATACACATGAGGAGTCCTACTCAATCTTGGTGAATAAGTAAAGGATTTACAAAATAATATACTAAAGATAAATACAAAGATAAAAGGAAACTAATCTAAAAATATCACAACAATATTGTAACTATCTCTTGTGAGATTCGGCTGATACAGAAGGAGAGAGTAGAGAAGTATTTTTCTGTGTAACATGATCCCGCAAGATGGACGATCCTTGGATTAGTCCTATCTTGGAGATAAGTGATATAAACCGCGCACGGGATAATGGTTTGGTGAGGGCATCCGCGAGTTGGTCCGAGCTGAAAATATGTTGTACCCGGAGGTTGCCTGCTTGAACTTGTTCGCGGACAAAGTGAAATGCAAGGGCGAGGTGTTTCATTCGAGAGTGGAATACCGGGTTTGCGGAGTAATGAGTGGCACTCAAGTTGTCGCAGTAGATGACCGGAGGATGAGTGCAAGAGATACTAAGTTCAGACAGGAGATTGCGGATCCAAAGAACTTCCGCGGTGGTCTGTGAATCGCTCGAAACTCAAATCGGTTGATGAACGAGCAAGAGTGCGCTGCTTCTTAGAGGACCAGGCTATGGGGTTGCGGCCAAGATATACCAAGAAGCCAGTGGTGGACACAAAGTCATCTTTATCTCCAGCCCAATCGGCGTCACAGAAGGCATGAAGATCAAGAGGAGTGTGATGGAATAGTTGGAGACCCAGATGAATTGTCCCATGTAAATAGCGAAGAAGACGCTTTAGAGCAGTCCAGTGAGATTCTTGAGGGTGAGTGAGAAACCCGAGCCAATTTATCGACAAAGAAAGGCGATGTCCGGACGGGTGAGGGAAAGGTATTGGAGGCCGCCTACAATCTGACGGTATTCAGTGGGACCACAGATAGGTGACTGAGGTGCATTAGAAAGGGGCGGATAGATGTTCATGGGAGTATAGGAAGGTTTTGAGTCAATCATATTGTGGCGGGTGAGGAGGTTGTGAATGTATGATGATTGAGAGAGAAGAAGGACGTGAGAGTTTGGTTGGACCTCAACACCAAGAAAATAAGATAGAGGACCGAGATCCTTGAGAGAGAAGCGTTGAGATAGAGTAGAGATGAAGGAGGAAATAAGGGAGTGGGATGGACCAGTGACAATGATGTCGTCAACGTAGACAAGGAGAAAGATAGTGGTAGAGTTTTTATTGTAGATGAAGAGGGAAGGGTCAGCAAGGGAAGAGACAAAGCCAAAGGTAAGCAGAAAAGACTTGAGTTCAGTGTACCAAGCACGTGGTGCTTGTTTGAGGCCATATATGGCTTTGGTAAGTCGACAGACATGTGAAGGAAGAGAAGAGTTGACAAACCCGGGAGGTTGACTCATGTAGACTGTTTCATGGAGATTGCCTTGGAGAAAGGCATTGTTAATGTCAAGTTGCCGAAGGGGCCAGCCTTGGGTGAGAGCAAGAGACAGAATGATCCGTATGGTGACGGGTTTAACCACAGGGCTGAAGGTGTCAGAGTAGTCGATGCCTGGGCGTTGGTGGAACCCTTTGGCAACAAGGCGAGCCTTGTATTTCTGAATGGAGTTATCTTGATTGTATTTGACACGGAACACCCACTTGCAGCCGACGATGTTGGGTGCTTCGTGTGAAGGGAAGAGTGTCCAAGTATTATTTTTGAGAAGAGCATGGTATTCTTCTTGCATAGCAGAGTGCCAGTGAGGGGTGGAGAGGGCGTGCTTGATGGAGGTGGGCAGACTGGTGGGTGAGGCAAGGGTAGAGAGGTGAGCATATTTAGGGTTGGGTTTTCTAATGTTATTGGATAGACGAGTTGTAATGGTTCGTTGGGGAGGTGGGGAAGGAGAAGGGAAGGAAGAGGCAGGGGGTGGGGAAGGAGCGGCAGTAGCAGGCGGGTCAGGAGGGAGGGAGCTGTTCGGGTGGTTGGGAGGTTCGGTTGGGGTGGTTTGTGGTGCCTGTTGGGCTGGTTGAGGGGGAGGTTCCGGGTGGGTTGTTGTGTCCGGGTTGTTCTGAGTGGGAGCAGTAGGTGCATGAATGATGGGTAGAGAGAGAGTACACCATTGAGAGGAAGAGATGTGAGGTGTAGGTTGAGAGGGGACGGAGAGAGATGGATAATGAAATTCAGATTCGATAAATTTGACATGTCGAGATGTATAGACACGATGAGTGGTGGGATCGAGATAGTGGTATGCACTCTGAGAGGGGGAGTAGCCAACAAAGACACATGGTGTGGATTTGGGGGCCAATTTGTGAGGAGTGTATGGACGGAGCCATGGGTAACAAAGGCAACCAAAGCTACGAAGTTTGGTGTAGTTTGGTGGGTGTTGGAAGAGACGGAGGAAGGGAGATTGATTGTTGAGAGAGGGTGTAGGCATGCGATTAATTAGGTAGGTGGCAGTGGAGAAGGCAAGAGACCAGAAAATAAGAGGGAGATGAGCATGAGTGAGAAGGGTGAGACCAGTTTCAACGATATGACGATGGCGACGTTCGGAATACCCGTTGTGTTCGGGGGTGTGAGGAGGGGAAGTGAGGTGAGTGATGCCTTGGTTAAGAAGAGAGGGTGTGAGTTTGAGATATTCGCCTCCATTGTCAGAGTAGACTTGACGAATGGGACGGGCAAAGTGTTTTTCAACTAAAGCTTTGAAGCGATGAAAGGTAGCAAAGGTGTCAGATTTATTTTTGAGAGGGTAAAGCCATGTATACTTTGTGAAGTGGTCGACAAAAATAACGTAGTATTTGTAGTTGTCATAAGAGTAGATAGGGGAGGTCCATACATCAGAGTAAATAATGTCAAGAGGTCCATTGGACGTAAGAGTAGAAACAGAGAAGGGAAGTTTGTGACTTTTATTGATATTGCAAGCATTACAAAAAGAAGAACTAGATTTAATGTCTAAAGAAAACTGTCTACTAATTTGAGAAACTATGGGAGAAGCCGGATGGCCAAGCCGGTGATGCCAAGGAGACGCATGAGTTGAGGAGTTGAAGAAGACTTGAGCAGAGGGAGGATGCCAGACATAAACACCATGATCAAGAGTGCCTTGAAGAAGAATGCGACTGGTCGAAATGGCCTTAAAAACAAAAGAAGAGGATGAGAATTCAACAGTGGCATTATTATCGAGACAGAATTGAGAAACAGAAATGATATTGCGAGAAATAAAAGGTACGTGAAGAACATTATTGAAAGAGAGAGAGAAGCGAAGTAGATATAGTGAAAGCACCTATGTTGGAGATTGAGAGAGTGGATCCATCGCCAATAAGGATTTCATCGCTACCATCATAGGGTTTGTGGATAGAAAGGTTAGAGAGATCATTGGTGGCATGGTGGGTAGCACCACTGTCAATGAGCCAGGAAGTTGAGGGGTTGGGATGAGGGGCTGCAGCCGTGTGGATTTGAGGAGGGGGTGGGGTGGAGCGAGTGGGCCGGTTGGAGGAGGGAGAGGGGAAGGTGACATGAGGATAGTCACGTTTGAATTGGCGACACTGAGAGATAACATGGCCAACGTAACGGCAGTATTGGCACTTGCCTTTGAAGGTGGTGGCGGGTGAAGAGGATTGACGGGTGGGGTTGGTAGGGGGGTTGGGGACGAGGGGGTGATTGGTGGTGGGACGAGGGCGATAGGAGGAGTTAGTAGCGGCTAGGTGGGCGGAAGCGGGAAAGGGAGGCTGCTGATGGGGTGAGGGGAGAGTGAGTTCATGAGTAATGAGTTTCTCATGAAGGTCTTCAAAGGAGATGGTGGTGTCACGAGCACGGACACAGTCAATAACAGCCTTGTAGGTATCATAATCAAGGCCTTTGAGAATTTTGGTGATGATATCTTCATGGTCCATGGGTTTACCCATAAGGGCGAGTTTGTCCGTGAGGGACTTAGTGGCTTGCATGTAGTCACTGACAGAGGAAGAAGATTTGGTGAGGTTGTCAAGTTGGGTTTTTATTTGGAGAATATGCCCACGCGAAGGGTTTGCGTAGGTAGTTTTGAGGATGTTCCAAGCCTGATGAGAGGTTGTGGCTTGGTGGACAAGAGGGGCGAGGCAGTGTCTAGGGTTCCGATGAGAGCCCCTAGGATTAAACGATCTTGGCGTTGCCAGGTGGTTGTTTTTGGATTGGGTTTGTCAACATTGTTTTCTTTGATGGTGGCGGCAGGAATAGGGTGGGATCCATCCACGTATTTGAGGAGATCAAGACCAAATAGAATGGACGTGATTTGAGAGGACCATGAGAGATAGGTGAAGGGGGTGAGGATGCGGCATGAAGATAGATTGACAAGGATGATAGGGGTGTCCGGGTCAGCCGGGTTGGGGAGGGTGGAGAAGGAGGATTCAGCCATGGAGGGAGGCAGTAGGTTGGCGTAGGGTAGGGTTGGAGAGGGTGCCCGTGAAAAAGGATCACAATGCTCTGTATACCATGATAGAATGGCAAAAAGTGATATTCTCATTGATATGAACAGAATATATATACATGAGGAGTCCTACTCAATCTTGGTGAATAAGTAAAGGATTTACAAAATAATATACTAAATATAAATACAAAGATAAAAGGAAACTAATCTAAAAATATCACAACAATATTGTGCCTATCTCTTGTGAGATTCGGCTGATACAGAAGGAGAGAGTAGAGAAGTATTTTTCTGTGTAACACAAGATCCCAGAATGTGTCTTGTTTTATCAAATCCACGTCATCCCAATCTGCAAGACAAATCAATCTCTCGATAAGAGCGGGTTTGAGTTGGTTTCGCTTTGACGCCACCACTCTTCCTGCAGCACTAAAAGCAGCCTCCGATGCTACCGTGGACATCGGAGAGGTAAGTAGATCACGTGCCATCACCGAAAGAATAGGATAAATATTAGCATGGACTTCCACCACTGTAGGACATTCAAGTTTTCAAAACTTTCACCATCTAAGGGTTAATATGGGCTTTCAAGGTATTGGTGTAATTCATCTACACCACTTTGAGAACCACTACTAGATGAGGATGTAGTTTTTTCCTTTTGTCATGAAATCCCATCTTTTTTTAGCAATTTTGTTGCTCCACTCCCTTTTCTTTCGGATGTTGTGTTTGGTCCCTTTAGTGTTCTACAATACACTACCAGAAAAAGGTCGTTTAGCGACGGAAATTTCCGTCGCTAAAATTAAAATTCCGTCGCTAAAAATAATCAGCGACGGAAAAATTCCGTCGGTGGTCCGCCGCTACGGCCGTCGCAGGTGATGCTCCGGCCGGGTCAATTTCCGCCGCTATTTTTTCTTTTTACCGACGGAATTTAATTCCGCCCGGTGAATTAATGGTTACGGCGACGGAAATATCCGCGCTATATTAATTTAATTTAATTAAATATTCATTTCGGCGGCGGAAATTTCCGTCATTTGTAATAAAAATTAATTTAATTAAATTAATTTCAGCAGCGGAAATTTCCGTCGGCTGTAATAAAATTTAAATTGAAATTAAATTATTTCGCGGCGGAAAATACCGTCGCCGAAATTATTTAATTTTAATTTAAATTTTATTATAAAATGACGGAATTTTCCTATTGAAATCAAAAATTAAATAAAAATTAAATGATTATAGCGTCGGAAATTCCGTCGTGAAATTAATTTAATTAAATTAATTTTATTACGACGGAAATTTCCGCCGAAATTAATTTATTTAATTAATTTTTCTTTCGGCGATTAATTTGTAGCGACGGAAAATTCCGACCGATTGAAATAAATTAAAAAAAAAATATTTTAAAATATCAAAAAACCAAAATTTTTTGTACACGATATAACATTTCAATTTCTAAAACTAAAACTATAAAAACTAAAATTCAAATACCAGCGTACCAAATAAAAACTAAATACCACCGTACCAATTCGGGAGGGGGAGAGGGGGGATAGGGGGGGATAGGGGGGGGGAGAGGGGGGGAAGGGGGGGGGAAGGGGGGAGAGGGGGGGGGGGAGGGGGGGAGCGGGGGAGGGGGAGAGGCGGGGAGGGGCTCCGCGGGTACCAAATGTCTCAAATGTTTACAAACAAGTATAAATTAATACAACAATGTCTAAAAAAGTCCGCAATCAACCTGGGGGACGCTGGGAATTATCCTGGGAGTCCGGGCCGAGACGAGCCATCAACAGCGCCAATTGTCTCTGAGTCTCTGCATGGCGTCGATCGTTCTCCTCCTGCATCTGCGTCTGAACTGCCAAAGCATCCGCAAGCTTTGCCCGCTCGCGTCTCTCCTCCTCCAACGCAGCCTCCAGTGTCGACCCTCGGATCATGAAACATGGGGTGAGTCAACATTTCTCAGACGGCCGGTCGGCGTCGACGGGCATTGCCGCCCGTAATCCCCATCCCTAACACTCGGGCTCCTCTCCTTGGATGTCCACGAGAGGTGACCTCCACTGAAACATCCCGAGCACGAAGGGGACGGGCTCGCGGGAGGCGTTCCTTCGGGAACAACGGCGGCTTGATATGCGGCTGAAAAATAAAACAAACAATTATAATCATATACACAATGTAAGGTACATAAATAAATTTACATATTCAAAATCAAGTCATTTAATGGTAGTTTACTTACAAAAGGCAAAAGAGCAGATCGATCGTCGACCCATTGCGGAGGTTGATCGGGCGCCGTAAATTCCGAATATGGAGGCTAGCGTAAACATCCACAAAAGAGATATTCGGACCATACTCCCTTTCCTATAAATAAAATAAGCGAGATTATTACTTTGAAATTGTATATATAAATGCAACATTTAAACTCGATTTAAAAGCATGCATACACTACATTTACACTAAAACTATGGATTTCATAGCATCAACATTGGCTCCCGGCTAACATACGTACATAAACCTATTTAAAAGCATCCATACACTACTACATTTAAATTAACATACATACCATGCGGTCGTGATGCTCGGCGGCCAGTGAGCGTCCCCGGTATGCAACGCCGCCGACCCCAGGAGCACTCTCTTATTGGCCTTGGCCTGTTCGGATACGGCCTTCGCCGCGGGCGACTCCCCAATATGTCGCAAAATTGAGCAAACACCTCAACGGTCATAAAAGTAGGACACAAGGGCTGTTGTCCCGCACGAGCCGAGCAAGATAATAATTTCTCTTCGTGGTACCTATAAAAAATATGAATATCTTGTAAACATATAATGATGACATTATAAAATTAAAAGAGTATAATCATTGTTAATTAAACTAATTAAGGATAGATAAAAGTATTTACAAATAAAATCCTTAGACGGCTTGTGAGCCTATCAAAGAAAACATATCTATAAGGCGTCGCCTGCGGCGATGTACGGATCCCGATAATATTTAGCCTACGACATATAATGATAACATTACAAAACTAAAAGAGTATAATCATTATTAATTATAACATTTTTAATAACAAACTAACATTTAAGTTTTAAATAAAAACCATTAACACATTACCCTAAACTCATCCCACGCATCCTCCTTCGCCTCTGTGGCAATTTTTTCCATTGGGCCAAAAATCGGTCATTTTCCGAGACCGCCGGTATTGCCCGATCTTAGTGCCAGTGGTGGGGTATCCACCTACCCACTGCCAAGTATATTTATACAATAACATTTTAACTTAAATAATGAATTATATATAAAGCAAAAAGGAACCAACTTATATCAAATTAATGAAGAGTTACTTATCGGTCATAAAGTGCTTGAGATCCGGACATATATCCTCCCCTCGTAGATCTACGGTAGTCTGAGTACCGGCCCCAGAGGTGGAGCTAGTACTGCGAGTGAGGGGTCAACACCATCGCTGCCGGATCGGGACGGTTGCGTCCCAGTAATCAAAGTGTAAAATGGGCTTGGTCCTCTTACCCCCTTTCTACTAGAACTCATCTGTACTACAAGTAAAAATATTAAAATATACAACTTTAACAATAGGAAACAATATATTCACAATACATCTAAAACTTTAAAGTTCTAATAATCTAAAGCATTCACAATACATATAAAACTTTAAACTATTAATAATATAAAGCATTCACAATACATATAAAACTTTAAAGTTCTAATAATCTAAAGCATTCACAATATATATAAAACGACGGATATTAAAAATAATCTAAAGCATTCACAATACATATGAAACTTTGAAGTTCTAATAATCTAAAGCATTCACAATACATATAAAACTTTAAAGTTCTAATAATCTAAAGCATTCACAATACAATTTTAAACTTTAAACTATTATTAATCTTCGTCCCCATCATCATCACTGGACTCGAATTACTACAAAACTCGAGTTCTTCATCTTCGTCTTCGGACTCTGATGAATCAAACTTCTGGTTCCTCTTTCCTCTTCCTCTTCCTCTTCCTCTTCCTCTTCCTCTCGATTCATCAATATCAATGTGCGCGAGATGACACGAACGAGGCGGGGGAGTTAGCAAATTCACGGTCGGTAAGATATCCTCCTCGGGTTCATCAACATTTTGAGGAATATGAGTGACATCATCTAATGGATGATTAGTGTCGATGAAACGTTCAGGTGGCACGGCATTTCATCCTCTTGATAGGGTGCTTCTAATGACGACTCTGTAGTTGTCGACGAGGGTAGAGTTGTCAATCATGCTCCTAGCCTTGGTCATCCAAACAGCCCACAATCCGGTCGGGTCGCGGACGAGGGTAGGGAGTCATGTATACCTGTTGTGCTTGAGATGCTAAGATGAAGACGTCGTCGCCATTATGTCTGGACGAGTCCTTTACATCGACGAGGTCCAAATATGGCGTGCTTCTTAACACCTCGCACAGCATCCCGCCAATCACAATTGAACAAGACAACACTGTTTCTACCCAAATACTCCACCTCGACTACTTCTTTCGGGACGCCATAATAATCATTCCCTATAGCTTCACACCGCTATTCCACGTCAATTTAGAGCCCCCGTAAGCTTTGGTATGAAACACATAGCCATTCACGAAATAACCGTTGTATAAATGAACGTTCAAGTACAGAGAATGATGCTAAATGTCTTAACCTCGCGGCTTTGGCATCACAGGATGTTCGGCTATCTATAAGACAATATTGTAACCAATTTAATACAATTTTAAGATTGAATGTTTAAAGAAGTGTATAGAATAAATTTGAATGAAACGAAATATTTACATATTTTCCTTAGCCGGTTTGGAAATTCTCTTTCTGTCCTAGTTGCGATGAGTTCTGGAGATAAATTCTGAGCTAAATCTTCAAACATTCTGCAATAGGGTTAAACAAGGCATTTCATATGCAGGTAATTAAACATGCATAATTTAATCGACGAGGCGTAAACATAACATCAATGACTTACTTGATATATTCCCCAACCTCGTCGCAGTTAAGAAGAACATACGTTTCGACCGCGGCAAACTCTTTCAGCGGTTAACGTGCGCGTACCAACCCGTTTGCCGAGGAACCGACAGGGGATGAAAATACGAGATGTTTCCCTTAGACGGAAAACCACCATCGTAATTGCGGCCAACCCTAGTCAATCTCGTATCAACATCAGGAGGAAAATATGTTCTGACAAAGGCAACAATCTCATCTATGATAACAGCCTCTGAAATTGAGGCCTCGACCATGGCCCTATTGCTCATCTTCCTTTTCAATTGGCCTAGATACCTAAAAGTCATTCGTAGATTAAAACATAAATAATGTTAAAGAAGGTATATTGTTAACGCTCAAATTATTTAGAAATAGAATAAATTCAATTACCTCTCAAATGGATACATCCATCTGTATTGAACTGGACCACCGACTCTAGCTTCGTATGCCAAGTGGACCGGTAAATGCTCCATAGAATCAAAGAATGAAGGAGGAAATATCTTCTCAAGTTTGCACAAAGTCACTACGATGCTCTCCTCAAGCTTTTTCATGTGATCAACACGCAGGTGTGGTCGATGTTAACGCTCGGAAAAACTCACTTAACTCTGTTAACGCCACCCAGATATTGTCGGGCAAGAGACCCCTGAGAGCAATCGGAAGTAGCCTATCCAAACGTGGCAATCGTGACTCTTCAAACCTGCACTTTCCCCTCCTCTACATTGACACGGTTACCAATGTTAGACGCGTAACCATCTGGAAGCCTTAACTCCTTGAGCCATTTCGGGAGGAGAGAGCCTCTTTTCCTTTGTAAGCACGTATTGAGCCATCGGTCTAAGCTGGTTTACCATTGACGTCGTATGCCAAGTCTAAGGCCGGCCGCCTACATATTTCCTTTAAGGTCCTTTCGAGCTTTTTCGTTGTCTTTAGTTGTTCTCTTGAAATCCATCAACGTGTTAAAAACATTATCGAATACATTCTTCTCGATGTGCATCACGTCAAGGTTATGTCGAATGAGATTTGTTTTCCGGTATGGCGGCTCCCAAAATATACTCCTCTTGATCCGGTTATGGGTAGTCCCAAACCCTTGTATTTTGGTCTTCGAAAACTTTTTCCCCGAGATCGGGCAATCTAGATACCTCCTCATGACCGTGTCACCACTTAAACGAATCGGGGCCTCATCATGGTCAATCTTGTTCTTTTAACGCATTCTTCTGGGTCTGAATGGGTGGTCCTCCAGGAAGATTGTGCTATGGCAATCGAACCAACATGGTTTTCCAAGTGCGTAAGCGTGAAAGACTTTGTGTCACTCATACAATACGGACAGGCGGACTTCCGTGGGGTGCTCCAACCCGATAACATCCCAGGTATGCAGGGAAGTCATGGCTGTCCACATCAACGCAGCCTTCATGTGAAATTCTCTCGCTTGAAAGCATCCACGTTTCGACCCCATCCTCCCAAAGTGCTTCAATTCGTCCATCAAAGGTCGGAGATAGACGTCAATGTTCCTCCACGAGTACTGTTTGGGCCGGGGATGAATAACGACAAGAACATGTAGGGATCACTCATACACAACAAGGGCGGAAGATTGTAGACGGTGGCTATAACCGGCCAACAAGAGTAGATTTTGCCCCAGGACCAAACGGATTGAAACCATCGAGCAGATGCATAACCGTATATTTCTTGCTTGGAGACGCAAAGTCAGATAAGTCTCATCAAAGTGTTTCCATGCCTCCCCATCAGGATGAATCAACACACCATCTTCACGCAAACTTTCCTTATGCCAACGCATTGCCTCTGCACGGTAGATTTAGACGCGTAGAGGCGTTGCGGTCTTGGAATCAACGGCATGTAACGCACTTGGCGCTTATGTGGTATGTTTTTCTTGTGTTTTGAACTCCCCTCCGACTTGGCTTATATCTACTTTGTCCGCAAATTGAACACTCTGTCTTGTGAATCTTCCTTGTAGAATAGCATGCATCAGTCATTCTTACACGCATCAATCTTTTCATAACATAGCCCAATCATGCCCAACCAACTTCTTTGTCTCATAAAAGTTTGTAACCATCTTATTCTCTTTCGGCAACATCCGCTTAATTGCTTTCGTGATACGATTATAGCGGGTGGCTAATATTGCAATCGGCCTTTATGTTAAGGAGCTCGGCCCACGGCCTCCAACACACGATCTCGCGAACTGGATAGACCTTCTCTTTTGCGAGTCCATAGCATCAATAAATTTCTTGGGCTGCGGGGTTGGTTCTTCTTTGTTGGTTCTCGACCAATCGAAGGAAGGGGAGGGTTTGCATCCTAACCATATCTTCCATATTCAAAGGTGGTTCTTCATTGTCTGAATAATAGGTTCGGGTTCGGGAGGTACATGAATATTCTCGGGGATTATTCGCAACATTTGTGCGCAATCTCAGGCTCACCATGACGGGTCCACCGTTTGTACCCAACTTCAAACCCGTTACGCAAAAGATGTTTCGAGTCTCGATCAAGCTTAGATACTTGACATTACAACACTTGTCGCATGGACACCTAATCTTACCATCCTTATCCATGTGACCGGTTTTATTTAATTGAGCAAATTCAACAAAACCCCTTCAACCCTCTATAAAACTCGGGATTGATACCGCGTTGATTCGGCAACTTCCGCTTATACATCCAACTACGATCATCGTTAACAGACATCACTCCTGCATTGCAATCCATATATTATACGTACACTCAATTTAATCCACGGATGAAACAAAATCGGGATGTTAATAATTATTGGATTTCATAATATATTAACGGTTTAGAAGTAATTAACGTATTATCATTCCCTAAATTTGAATTACAAACTTAAAAGCAACACGATCTTCTTAAAATAAATATAAAGCTTCTAACTCATATTTAACAATATATTAACAGGTCTTCTTAAAGTGTCTAGGAACTCGTTCCCGCTCCCGAACTCGAATCTCTACTCTTCCTCCGCCTCGGTCCCCGGGAGGTCTTTTGGTCTAGGTATGTTGAAAAAGTCGGTCGAACCTCGTCTGGCTCGGGTATCGTGTGGTGGTGGATATATCGGTCTGGTAGCTCTCGGTCTTGCTCTTTCTGCCTCAAGGCCTCCTGCGAGCTATCACTTCGGGATCATTTCTCAGCGACTCTCCGAATCTCAGTCTCTCATGTCTGCTTGCAATGTCGCCAGGTGTGATTTCATCGGGGTTGCTCTTGGCCTCCATGCCTCTTAATGTCATTTGGAAGAATAGTCGCCCAAAACACTCTCGGCGTCGAGCCTCTATCATCGTTGTACGGGACCTTTAACATGCTCCTCGTACCATGTCGGATACTCGGTGGTCGAAATGTGCTACTCTAGTATGACGGAGTAGTGGTCGTATCGGAAGAAAGCCCTCACTAGAAATGCTCACAAAGAAATGTGTAGTCTGGAGACTCAGTCATAATCATCGGCATTGTATTATTCGTCAGCTGCTCTCTCAAAGTCCGAATGGTCTGGCTGCGGGTATCCATACGTCTTGCTCGCTTCACTAGAGATGGAATGCAAAAGGATGATACATGTAGTCCCGGAAGTGGGACGATAACCGGCCCGTCTGAATATCTCTCATAGTCTCCAATCCCCATGCCGGAATCCAATAGTTCGGGTTTGCGGTCTCATATCGGGCCAAGGCCAACCTCCTATGCCAACTCTCGGTAGCGGCATCCCTCAATATCTGCTGTATCTGGTCACCCAAGGTAATGCCGTCTGCCCCTCTGGCGGTGGCGAGATCAAGCGAAATCTCTGCATGCAGCCACAATGATAGTAAGTGTCAGCATTTTAAACTCCATGTACTCGGATCCTCAGGCTAATCTATCAATGCCGTGGTATGTCTCCGCTAGCAACAAGTTGAATGATGTCCATCGCTCCCTGACCCGATTGAATATGCCTGAGGATGTCAACTCCTCGATCACCTCTCGCCGCCTGATGATCTCTAACGGCGTAGGCTGGACACACTCCGATGTAGCCGCGAAGTAGTGCGCGTACGGAATGAGCAACATGAATATATCTAAGGAAGTGGATAGATCAAACGGATTAGGTGGTCCAGGCTCAATCTGGCTATATGAGTCAAGTCTATGAATCTATCGTCAAGCGACAATGCCCGATACCTGACCTGGCGATAATCCCAAGAATTCGAGATAGTTGCTCAGTGGCGATCGTCTCCGTCTCGAGAAATGCCACGGTCCTCGACTCGGCCACACCGATCGGTGCTCGAAAATCCTCCATCGTTGGCACCGGATCGTTTGTACGATAGGGTGAACACATGTCGCTCCGAATCCCAAAAGCACGAAGCGGCTCGGAGCGGATCCCAATCAATCTTCCAATCTTTTAGAGACCAGATGCCGTGGCATGCTATACCTCCTGTCAATAAGTTTCCGGTGTTGTTTTTGGTGAAAGCGCGTGAGTTCAAGAATGTCTTGTTGAAATTGAAACTTCGCGGGAAACAATTTCTCCATTGTAATGCTCCATCTTTGCCTTAAATTGGGGTTTCATGGGACTTTTTACCTATTAATATTGTGAATAATTGTATCAACAAATCTTGAGCTCTAGTTCAAACTAAACTAAAGGATAATGGTGTCCCTACCTAACCACCTACTCTGTCCTTTAAGTGCATGTTTGATAAACCTATCCCATCCCGAAATGCGTGATTACTATTGTGAATAATTTTAAATATTAATATTTAATTCTTTGTTGTAAAATATATAATTTTACAACGATGAATTAAATTAACATTTATAAACAAGATGAGAGTCGTTATCATCCACAACTATCAAAACCCTATCTCAGCTTAGAACAAGAAAGATAGAGCAAATAAGTTCTTGTCCGTTTGAGCAAAGGATTTCTGTTTAATATAGGTTTTCCAGTTTCACGTCCTCCTCTCTAAGAATCTCAAAGATCACGGCCATGTCTTGACGGATACTGTTTTACTCTTCACTGGTGATATACGGTCACAAGTAAAAACAAGGTAACAGTATAACACCAGTGAAGAGAAAACAGAACTTTCCTCCAATTTTTTCAATCTCCACCTTCCATTTACCCAAGATCCTGATTGCAGAATCTTCCTCATGAGCCTGAAAGCTGGCGGTGTTGCCCTCAATCTCACGGTTGCACATGCGAAGCAACCGTGAGATTGAGGGCAACACCGCCACTCAAGCTCATTGAGAAAGATTCAGTCCAAATCGTGGATGTCTCGAGTAAAATGGAAGGTCAAAGATTAAAAAAAAATTGGAGGAAAGAATTTTGCTTTCTCTTCACCGTACAGTGTTATCTTGCTACCTTGTTTTTACTTGTGACCGTGAAATAACACCAACTGGAAGAGTAAAACAGGACAAGACACATGGCTGTGATGTTTTTGAGATCCTTAGAGAAGAAGAGGACAGTGAACTGGAAAACTTCTTAGCTTAAACGAGAAAATCCTTTTCGTTTCAAACCGTAAGCAGAACTTATTTGCTCTATATTTCTTGGATCAAAGGTGGACGGATTTTGATCACTGTCGTGGTGAGAAAGAGCTCTCCATCTTATTTATATTTTTAAGATGTTAACCACCAACCACAGATACCCTAAGGTGCCATACAGGGTGCCAGGATTGGATATCAAAGGCGCTCGACAACGTAGGCGTATTACATCACCGTTCGCGATAGCCGTCAATCGCCCCCAAAATGGGATCTAGAACCATACTTCAAGGTAGTGTGCGGTTGAATATGTTACATTATTGATACATTTACCCCCTTCCTCCCCTTTGACTTTAAAAGACTTGAAAATTAGATATTTAGTAATCTTATCTAATTGTTGCATATGTAACATGTTATGTTTACTAAATATGTAACATGTTATATTTACTAAATATAACATGTTACACCAATGGAAAATATCAAGTCTATTGCACAAGCATTTGGCCCAAAGATTGAAACTTTAAAAGTAGATTTACTATTATAATTAATCAAAAAACAAGAAAATCCCCAAGCTGCAGGTTTTTGTATCTTCTCCCAAACTGAAGTTGGGGATTTTCTTGTTTTTTGATTAATTGCTAAATCTACTTTCAAAGTTTCAATCTAAATTGGACCTAATGCTTGTGCAAAAACTTGAGATTTTCCACTCGGCATAACCCCATGGTAGTGGTTGTACGTGATAGTAGTGGGGTGGAAAATATCAAGTTTGCACAAGCATTTGGCCCAAAGATTGAAACTTTGAAAGTAGATTTATTATTATAATAATTAATCAAAGTTTCAATCTTTGGACCTAACGCTTGTGCAAAAACTTGAGATTTTCCACTCCGGCTTAACCCCATGGTAGTGGTTGAACGTGATAGTAGTGGGGTGGAAAATATCAAGTTTGCTGCAAGCATTTGGCCCAAAGATTGAAACTTTGAAAGTAGATTTATTATTATAATAATTAATCAAAGTTTCAATCTTTGGACCTAACATTGTGCAAAAATGATATTTATATATATACATATATGTATATTTTTATTTTAATTTTTATTAAATATAACATGTTACATATTTGATTATGAGTACGGTTATTTATCGTTTTCTTTATAGTGGCATATGTTTTCTTCTATTCGTTAATATTACTAAATATGTAACAAACTAGGATACATAAGCGTATCCTAATTTGTTTCATATAAGGTAATTATCTAGGGTGCTGTGGATTGATTTCGGGCGCTCGAACGTAAGCGACATAATCACCGTCACGCGATGCCGTCAATCGCCCCAAAATGAGATCTAGAACTAGATGTTCCTAAATTATTTCATCCACAGTTTTCTAACTTATTTGTTTGTGGCTGAATATTACGTTTTTAAATTAATTATTACCACCATTTAGATTACGCATTATTCGTTTTTTCTTTAGCTCTTTATCAATTATTTTTGTGATTTTCATAGATACTCTTTATTCTCAGTTATGGTTCTCAAAGCACATTTTATGATTTTGAGTGCTACACCTTAAATGTTGGTTTTACTTATTTACGCGACACGTATATCCAAACTTGTATCCTAGTTTGTTTCATATAAATGGATTTACAAAAATTTTAAAAATGTCTTTGACTTGAGATGCTTTTCCTTTAATGCCCTAATATGTATCTGTATTGGTTTCTCTACCTCATCAAAAAAAAAAAAAATTGATAAGAAAAGAAGTGTATATATTATCTCTACCTCAACAATTAAAACCTAACTCGTCAATCACAAACTAAGTTCCCTTATAACACGGATGTTGGGAAAGTTAGGAAGAAATCCCCTCATAAGTCTTAACCAATCAGGAAATATTCTTACCCACGCCAAGACACATTGATACGCAAATACCCACAAATCCCAAAAATATATAAACTTCACCAATAAAAAGACTAAGAACTGCCCTATCCATAGTTCCATACTGCGATCATACCTTAACAAACAGTATAAGCCCTAAAATTTCATTTAGAACCATAAAATGAACTAAAAAAGCACGAATGATCAATTTGGAATTGTGAAATAAGCGGCTAGAAAAGCTTAGGCAACTATTTTGCTTAAGACTTCATATCAATCCTTCTAAAAACAAAGCAAGCAATTCAATAGAAAACATAACAGAGATGGAAGCAAACTAACACAAACAATCCAATCGCGTTAAGCGATACGACGCAATCAAACTCAATCCAAAGGCGAGCAAAACAAACTAAAGCCAATTTGAATCAGTGCCAACATTAAATCCCTACACCTTTTTTTATTCCATTATGGGCAACCAAAAATGAGGCTGACCAAAAATCTGGACAAACAAGTTGAACCATTATTCTAAAAAACAAATTGAAGAACTCCATACAATATACAAAATAAAATACTGGGCAAAAAAAATGCGATCAAAAAGCACAAAAAAATGAATCAAATAATCAGGTATCATCAAACTAAGATTCAACCAAATTTGATTTGATTTACAAATACGTTCAAATTAGGAGTTTCGATCAAATAAGAGGTTGAATTTCAAGAAATGAGAGGAAGAAAACGTCTTCTTGTAATGGCGATTAGGAAGAGAGACGGAGGATGGAGCTTGAAGAACGAACGCGAAGGAAGGAGAAGACGAGCGATGAGACGGCGGTGAGGCGGCGAGCGGTGAGGCGATGGCGATGAGGAGACGGCAAGGGCGGCGTGAGCTTCTTCTTCTAGGTCGTCGCTTCTTCTTCTGGGTCGCAGAGAGATGAGAGATAGCGGGGGAGAGGGAAATATTTGGCGTAATTGATTTACGAAATAAACTGTGTATTTATAATTTCCACCGGCGACAGAATATTCCGCCGCTAAATATTAATTATAGCGGCGGAAATTAAATTCCGACGCTATAATTAATATTTAGCGGCGGAATATTCCGTCATTTGTTATCAAAACGACGCTAAACGATACGTACGCTCACGGATCGATGACATGTCACTCCAGTAATGGTAATTTCGCCGGCGATTTTAAAATTCGGCGACGGAAATTTCGCCGCTATAATAATAATAATAATAATAATAATAATAATAATAATAATAATAATAATAATAATAATAATAATAATAATAATAATAATAATAATAATAATAATAATAATAATAATAATAATAATAATAATAATAATAATAATAATAATAATAATAATAATAATAATAATAATAATAATAATAATAATAATAATAATAATAATAATAATAATAATAATAATAATAATAATAATAATAATAATGATAATAATAATAGTAATAATAATAATAATAATAATAATAATAATAATAATAATACTAATAATAATAATAATAATAATAATAATAATAATAAATAATAATAATAATAATAATAATAATAATAATAATAATAATAATAATAATAATAATAATAATAATAATAATAATAATATTATTATTATTATAATAATAATAATAATAATATTATTAATATTAATATTAATTATTATTATTATTAATATATTATTATGTATTATTATTATTATCATGTATGTATGTATGTATGTATGTATTAATGTGTGTGTATTATTATTATTATTATTATGTGTATTATTATTATTATTATTATTATTATTAATAGCGTGAAATTTCCCTATACCACCCTACGCCCCTATGCCACATACCCTATGCCACATGCCTTGGCGCCTCTACGCCTATAGCGCCTTACGCAATATGCCCTATGCCCTATACCCTTATGCCACATGCCCTACGCCTCCTACCCTATGCCCTATGCCTTATGCAATATATACCTATGCCCTATGCCCTGGTGCCCTACGCCTCGCGCTCTACGCCTTATGCCTATGCCATACATGTCTTTACACCCTATGCCCTATGCCACTATGCCCTGTGCCACATGCCCTATGCCACTATGCCCTTATGCCCTATGCCCTACGCTCTATGCCACTACGCACTATGCCATATACCTCTATAAATTTACGCTTCTATACCCTATGCCACATGCCACTACGCCCTATACCTATGCCCCCATACCCTATGCCCATGCCCTATGCCCTATGCCTATGCCACATGCCCCACGCCCATGCTCCCACGCCTCATACCCTACGCCCTATACCCTAGCGCCCTATGCCCTACGCCTACGCCTTACGCAATATGCCTTATGCCACATGCCCTATGCCCTATACCCTATGCCACATGCCTATGCCACATGCCCTATGCCCTATACCCTATGCCCTATGCCCTATGCCACATGCCCTATGCCTAATGCCCTATGCCACATACCCTATGCCCTATGCTCCTACGCCCTATGCCCTATGCCACACGCCCCTATGCCCTATTCACTATGCCCTATGCCCTATGCCACATGCCCTTATACCCTATACCCTATGCCTATGCCTATGCCTATACCACATGCCATATGCCCTATTCCCTATGCCTATGCCACTATGCCCTACATGCCTATGCCCTATGCCACACGCTATGCCTATATGCCCACGCCCTATGCCCTATGCCCTATGCCTTATGCACTATGCCCTATGCCCTATGCCCTATGCCCTATGCCCTATGCCCTATGCCCTATGCCCTATGCCCTATGCCCTATGCCCTTAGGGTTTAGGGTTTAGGGTTTAGGGTTTAGGGTTTAGGGGTTAGGGGACAGGCCCTGGCGAGTTAGGGGTTAGGGTTCTAGGGTTATAGGAGTATAGGTTATAGGGGATAGGGGTTAGGAGTTTAGGCTTGGGAGTTTAGGGTTAGGGGTTGGGGTTTAGGGTTTAGGGGTTAGGGTTTAGGGGTTAGGGGTTGTGGATAGGGGTTTGGGTTTAGGGACTAGGGTTAGGGTTAGGGTTGGGGTTTGGGGTTTAGGGAGTTAGGGTTTAGGGGTTAGTGGGAGTTAGGGAGTTGGGGTTAGGGTTTAGGAGTTAGGAGGTTGGGAGGTTGGGAGTTTAGGGGTTTAGGGTTTAGGGGTTTGGGAGTTAGGGTTAGGGAGTTAGGGGATTAGGGATTTAGGGTTTAGGGTTTAGGGTTAGAGTTTTAGGGTTTAGGGTTAGGGAATAGGGTTTAGGTTTAGTTTAGGGTTTTGGGGTTTAGGGTTTAGGGTTTAGGGTTTAGGGTTTAGGGATTAGTGGTTTAGGGTTGCAGGTTAGGGTTTAGGGTTAGGGGTTTAGGGTTTAGGCTGGTTAGAGTTAGGGTAAATGGGGATATAAGAATTGCAAGGGGTTCTTGTAGCTATTCCCAAATTGGTAAATTGCATACAATTTTAAAATTTTTATCCAAAATAAAACAAAAACAAAGATTAGTCCAAAACTATGAACTAACCAACTATTAGACAACACTCTGGAGATTATTTGTCTCATAGAAGTCATAACTAATTAAGATATCGAGAAAATAAAGACCCACATCATTACCTTCTTTGAGCACACTGCCACTCTCATGGCCCCCACCACCGTGCATGTCATCATCTACATCGTAAGCTTCTAAATGTTTGACATCGTGAAGGGTTGTCTCCTCGCACTTTCATCAAGCTCCATATCATGTTCTCTCCCCTGCGATGAAGGCTTAGGAGGCGGCACACCCTCTGGGGCCTTGCATTGCTTTCGGAAGTCATGAATCTGGGAAGTCGACCGAGAAATGGATGTATAATTTGCCCCTCATGAATGGTCTTTGGTACATTGTCTTCGCGGTGAAGCTATTATTGGGACGGAGGGAGTATTATTTATTTTTCGACAAAAGGGAAAAAAGATTCTTGTACACAAACTTACAAAGGCGTAAAGGCGGTCAATTGTAAATTAGCATTTTCGTTTACCGGTGTTTTGCTTTTTTTTTGTTTTTTTTACCAGTCCCAGCAACAATAATCGAGAAAGAAAGAAGGTGAATTTCAAGTTCATTTAACTTAAACCCTCATTTGAGCGAGTTTCATTTACATTACCCGCGTATAAAAGCAATAGGCCTAGTGAGAGAGAGAGAGAGAGAGAGAGAGAGAGTAAATCACCATAAGTATAACTTTGGCAATCTCTCGTATTCCAACCTTAAATTTGTTGATCAGTTGAATAGTGAGTAGTCGAGTTCACATTAAATCCTGGGCTCTACTCAAGTGTCTTTGCGAATCGAGTTTGATGGATGGAAATGAGCCAACAACAACCAAGCTCGTGGTCTTGGACGGAGATTTTGTCGCGTCGGCTTCAAAGTGGACTCGGGAAAAAAGGTAATATGCTTAATGCTTTGCCTATATTTCTCCAGTCTGGGATTTGATGAGGAGTCAGCTTCTTGCTATCTCCATGAGCCAAGATAAAATTGGCTCACATAATGCCTCGCAAGGGTCAACGCGTGCTCAATAAATATGTCATCACCCTTTCGCTGGAACTTTGGGTGCTCTTTCATTTGTAGTACAAAGACTATGTCTCTCAAGTAAGAGTGTCGTGGTATAGGGTATAGGGTATAGGGTTTAGGGTTTAGGGTTTAGGGTTTAGGGTTTAGGGGTTAGGGTTTAGGGGTTAGGGTTTAGGGGTTAGGGTTTAGGGTTTAGGGTTTAGGGTTTAGGGGTTAGGGGTTAGGGGATATAAGAATTGCAAGGGTTCTTGTAGCTATTCCCAAATTGGTAAATTGCATACAATTTTAAAATTTTTATCCAAAATAAAACAAAAACAAGATTAGTCCAAAATTAGGAAACTAACCAACTATTAGACAACAACACTGGAGATTATTGTCTCATAAGTCGAACCCAGTTCGGACCCGGACGGGAAGGGAGAGAATTGAAATGTGGAATTACACGAAATTAAAGATGAAATAGCACCGGGGTAAGAGCGGCTCGATATTTGTCAAATTCAATTCGAGAGAGAGAGAGGATGGGAGTGAGGGATTTAGAGGCTAGGTGTCTGATTAATTTGGTTTGAAAGTTTGAATTGGATTATCTGCTTGTTGTTCGTTCGGAAATTTTGAAATTTTAAATGAGCGCCAGTAAGAGTGTCAGGAGCTTCATCGGCTTCTCCTGGGAATGTAATTTTCTGTCCATTTTGCATACCCTTCTCCACAACCACTTCCAAGACCTTCTTC